>ML677445.1:3158272-3286295 GCA_007922305.1 Dermatemys mawii | reverse complement strand
ACAGTTAATTCACGGTTCACTAGTGCACTGTAGATTTACACCCCAGCCACCACGCATGAACTTTCCACCTAAACAAGCCCTTGCTGTCATGAACAGTCCCTTGTCCCGTTGACCTCAATGGAATTAATCAAATGATCAAAGATTGAAGGAATGAACCCTTTAACTTATGTCCCAAGATGTTTGGGGAATCCCCTTTCCCCTTTCTAAACTCTGCTGTGCATCTGAATGCTACCGATTATTAACACTTGGCATAGTTTAGCCAGGGCAAACATGCTTCAGGCAAGCAGAAATGTTCTTTTTGTATCCCTTCCGTGTAGGGGTCATGCAGATAGCAAGCAGAGGGTCTAACCACAAAGGCCTTGACATTATCCAGACCATGTATCGTGAAGTGCTCCTATCATTCAGAAATACGTTCTCAAGAAGCCAACCTAAGCCCAAATGAGCTAGTCAGTAGTGGGAAAGCATCCATATTGGGTGTCAATTTCACCACACATTCATGCTCATTTCTTTACAAAAGCTGTTCCTTTGTCTATGAAAATCGTGATTTGTTTTAAAACAGCACAATTTACACTAAGTTATTTTCTCAAGATGGAGGCTTACACACGTGTTGCTTCTATAGTGGGTTTTTGGCATTGTACTTTTTGAAAGCCTTGAACACTCATAAAAAGGAAAGTCAAAAATGCCAAACACCCATCTCAAAGCACCTGAGATGGAGGTACAAGTTCTGGCACTGATTTTCTGTGGAACAACCATTCAAGTGAACTAAAGGTAGGGGAAATGTAACAGCCAGCAGTATTCAAGACTCCAAAAGAACATGCACTAGCTGGACATAACTGACACTCCAGTCAGCACTCAAGTGGTTAAAACACTAGTTGCCTCCCATTTAAATGTTTTCATGTTATTTGCAATTGAGAAATGTTCTCTCTTGTCATCACCAGGGAGTACTCTGCTCTTCTCATATTATGCAAAACAAAATCTCAGGCAGGAGAGAAAAAAACATCCATTATTAATTAGACATAAATTATTCCTAATCTACACACAATGCCTAATCCCCGGTTCACAGAAATGCAAATTGCGCTTCAGAAACAATATGTTAACAAGTCATTTGTCAGCAACAGACAGGAGCCCAAGCTCAACATAAAATATAGAACAAACACTTCAAGCTCATTCCAAAGAATATGCTGATTGAAGGTTACCCTGAACAGTGAGGAAATACAAGATGGAATACTGTGTGAGCAAAATATTTCACACAGTGAACTTGTTCACTGGTAAATGGGGAAACAAAACACAATCATCAATATGCCTCCACCAACCACTATTTTTATGTTTTTTCATAAAACGGAAAAACACTTGCTAAATATTATCCACTAGAATAGTGAAAACAGTAATTAAACCAGTAAGGGAATGGTAGGGCCTGAACACTGTCCTTCCTTCTCTCTTCTCTCACTGGTCACTAAAAGACATCACTGACTCCAGGAGCTAAAAATTCAAAACTGTTTTGATGCTTATCTGGATAATGGAGAAATCCAGAGTTATAAGGATTAAAAACCAAGAGTTTGTGGAATGGATATAAACATTTCTGCTTTAGGGCATAAACCTTCCACTAGGTAATATAGACTCCAAAGAAACTTTCCTGTGGTCAGGTTATCCTATAACTGCAGGATTTCTTGCATCTTTCTCTGAAGTATTGGCTACTGACTGCTGCTGGAAACATGATACTGGACTAATTGAACATTGAGTTGACCCATTCTGGAAATTATGTGAATTCTGTGAAACATGGAATTATCAAGAACAGATCATGCCAAACCAACCTAAGTACTTCTTTGACACGATTACTGACCTAGAGGATAGTGGGAAAGTAGTAGACTTGATGTATTTTGATTTTAGTAAGGCTTTTGACACAGTCCAACATGACATTTTCATAAGCAAACTAAACGTGATCTAGGAGACATTACAATAAGGTGGGTGCAAAACTGGCAGAAAAACTATACTCAGAATAGTTATCAAGGTTCACTCTCAAAGAGAGAGTATGTATTTGGTGGGGTCCCTCACGGATTTGTTACTATTTAATATTTTCATTAATGGCTTGGATAATGGAGTGGGGAGCATGCTTATAAAATTTGTAGATGACACTAAGCAGAAAGGGGTTGCAAGCACTTTAGAGAATAGGATTAAAATTCAAAACAACCTAGATAAATTGGAGAATTGCTCTGAAGAAGATGAAATTCAAGACGTGCAAAATACTACACATAGTAAGGAAGAATTAAATGCACAACTACAAAATTGGGAAGAACTGATTATGTTAGTTCAACTGAAAAGAATCTAGGTGTTTTAATGGATCACAAATTGAATATGAGTCAACAATGTGATGCAGCTGTGAAAAAAGCCAATATCATTCTGGGGTGTATTGACAAGAGTGCCACATGCAAGAAACAGGACATAATTGTTCCTCTCCAGCATGGTGAGGCCACAGCTGGAATACTCGGTCCAGTTCTGGGTGCCACATTTTAAGAAAGATTTGGACAAACTAAAGAGTCCAGAGGAGAACAACAAAAATGCTAAATGGTTTAGAAAACTTGCCCTATGAGGAAAGGTAAAAAAGGGTCATGTTTAGTCTTGAGAAAGGAAGACTGAGAGGAGATCTGATAACAGTCTTAAAATACATTAAGGGCAGTTACAAGGAGGCTGGGGATCACTTGTTCTCCATGTCCACTGGAGGTAGGACAAGAAACTATCAGTATAATCTGCAGCAAGGGAGATTTAGATTAGATATTAGGAAAAACTTTCTAACTGTAAGGATAGTTAAATGTTAGTATAGGGTAGCATGGGAGGTTTTAAAGAACAAGTTGGACAAACACCTAAGAACATAAGAACATAAGAAGGGCTGTACTGGGTCAGACCAAAGTCCATCTAGCCCAGTATCCTGTCTACCCACAGTGGCCAATGCCAGGTGCCCCAGAGTGAGTGAACCTAACAGGTAAAGATCAAGTGATCTCTCTCCTGCCATCCATCACTCCCCTCTGACAAACAGAGGGTAGGGACAGCATCCCTTACCCAGCCTGGCTAATAGCCATTAATGGACTTAGCCTCCATGAATTTATCCAGTTCTCTTTTAAACCCTGTTATAGTCCTAGCCTTTACAGCCTCCTCAGGCAAGGAGTTCACAGGTTGACTGTGTGCTGTGTGAAGAAGAACTTCCTCTTATTTGTTTTAAACCTGCTGCCCACTAATTTCAATGGGTGGCCCCTAGTTCTGCTAATATGGGAACAAGTAAATAACTTTTCCTTATTCACTTTCTCCATACCACTCATAATTTTATATACCTCTATCATATTCCCCCTTAGTCTCCTCTTTTCCAAGCTAAAAAGTCCTAGCCTCTTTAATCTCTCCTCATATGGGACCCATTCCAATGCCCTAATCATTTTAGTTGCTCTTCTCTGAACCTTTTCTAATGCCAGTATATCCTTTTTGAGATGAGGAGACCACATTTGTACACAGTATTCAAGATGTGGGCGCACCATGGATTTGTATAAGGGCAATAAGATATTCTCCATCTTATTTTCTATCCCTTTGCTAATGATTCTTAACATCCTGTTTGCTTTTTTGACTGCCGCTGCACACTGCATGGACATCTTCAGGACATCTAGACCTGTTAGGGATGATCTAGGTTTACTTGGTCCTGCCTCAGCCTGTGGGGAGTGGATTACATGATCTCTTCAAGTCCCTTTCAGCCCTACATTTCTAAGAGTCTAGGGTAAAAGTGTTCATGAAATTTGACTTGAAAAGCCAGGCAACATCATATGGCCACAATATTTCACTTTTCTATGAAATTCCAGCACAATAGTTCTTTTGTTTGAAGAGACTGAATAGACGAAGGCTTCATCTTTGTTTGTAATCCTTATAATTCTGAGTAGAAGCAGATATGATATAGAGCATCTTTTACTCAGACCCCCTGTCCAATATACTAATGCACTGGCTATACTGACAGTGGCATGTAGGGTAGGTGTAGTGACATACCTCAGTGAAAAGCAGCCTATGTCCACACTACAGTGAATAGCTACATGTGCCAGTGAAAGGCTTTGGCAGGAACAGGCATCAGAGAAAGGCTCCAGCAGTGGGGAGGCAGCAGATCAATACTCTGATAAAAATAGCTGTGTAGATGTGGGAGGCAAATAGCTGTGTGCATAGGAAGCTGTGTAAGGTGTAAGGCTCTGGAGCATCTTCACTTGCCTAACCAGTGCTTCACCCTCTATTTATACCAATGCCAGGGCATCCACTCTAGATGCCACCATAAGTGCCGACATAGCCTAAGACAAAGGGGGGTGGGACTGATGGGAAAATAAAAACCTAAAATGCTAAGTGTTGCTGCTGCTATAGCTCTCTGTGGGGGTTCTACCTTCTAAGCTTCTTCCTTGAAGATGACCCAGTGTGTACCACAGAAATATGGTGATAACTCAGGGCTGAATCTATGCTAACTTCTGCTGTATAATTTGGACCTCAGCACAAGAAATTAGACAGAGAGTGGATTGTAGAAACACAAGATCTCTGTAGCCCCGGCTCTCCACCAGGCTGGAGCACAGCCACAGAACTGAGCAGCATTGGACAGGGAAGCACTGCGTCAAGACACTTGGGAAAGGAATGGATCAGCACATCTTCCAGGCATAGCTTCTCAATAAAGTCTTGCTCAAGCGGGAGTTTCGCCCCTAGACACATTCCTTCTGCAAATGCACTAACTCCTCTGGCCCAATCTGGCCCAAGGTCAATCTTGACCCTGAATCTCCAGCATGGTAATATGATACGCTGCTGTCATGTCCTAGTCTGGCAAGACTCTTCCTTCTCTTCTTGTCAAATATTGGATAAAATTATTCACCGATATATTTGATGAATAATGTACTGCTATTTGGAGAATAAAGTATTCAGCAGATATTGTTTGATTAGCTTTAGAGTTTCTTGAACAACCCCTAAGTCACTCTTTATACAACATATTTGATGAACAGCATTATTCATGGAATACATTTGGTGAATCATCTTCAACCAACTCTTTTTTTTCCCTCTTGCTAACATCTCCCATACTGTCCCAGGCTCTGTGGTGTATGGAAAACAAAACAAAAAATTGTACACATGACTGATTGGCTGAGAATGGGTACTGTTGAATTTTTCACTAAGAAGAAAATGTATTTTATTTTTTCCCTCCTCTTGCATACTGACTGCTGCTCACATTCATTTCCAACAGTTTAAATACTCCTGACATTTGTAATAGGTTCACAACTAGACCTAAACTGATTGTGCTGTCCTACTGAGTTTTAATAAGGCTCAGCACTATTAGTATTTCTTATTCATACACTACATGGAAATACATGTAGGAAACCATATGGGTTATCTTTGGTCCAAACTGTATAACAGATAATTACTCTGTTACTTGTGCAACACTTTCTCAAGTAACTCTGACAGAGAAACAATGGCCCAATTCTCTATAGCTCTGTGTCTTGTGTAGTTGTTTGCACCAGTGGAAAGTAGTGTAAAACAGCATCCACTTTGTACTGGTGTAAATGACTACACAGGATGATGGAAACCACTTTAAGGCAGGGGATGTGGAAGCACCACACAGCCTCCCTAGTTTCAGTGCCTATGAATGGAACACTGGATCTGACCATTCTACAACAAACATGGCTGCCTCACCCCAATAGAATTATTAGAGTTTCTCATAATCTAATGTCACACTTATTTGCTTGAACCCTTTTTCCTCCTGTCCCTATCAACTTCCTCAGTTTTTGACTTCATGTTCTGTGTTTCTTATTTAGATTGTATCACCTCAGGCTGAAAACGTATTGCAAAATGATGATGCTATCAAATGTTTATTAATACAAATGGTAATAACAAAATATGAAATAGAATTTCTTATAATGAATTAATTTTAATGGGAGAAGGGGATTTTTTTCTGAGGGACTTGACACAGCAAAGGGGAGACACTGAACAACTGGGGTTAGTTGGGATTTTCAGGGCAGTGAGAGGTTGGAGATCATATTTTACTAAAACCACCACCACTTGATTATAATCTCTGTAAATCTGGTAATGCTTGTACCCTGGGCTAGTGAACTCTTTGGCACTTAAAGTCATATTTGTTTAGCCTACAACATTGCTATTAACTGGTAAAACAAAAGGACCCTCAAAATATCACTTAAATAACCATTTTCTGGGCAGATAAACCCCTCAGCCATGTAACCTTCCTCACAGCATATGGTATTTATCATGTATGTTGTCCTCCTTCCATTAAATGCATTCTTAGATCATATCCTAATTTGTGACAATATTTTTTGCTTGGTTTCTAAGAGCTGCCTGCTATGGAAATAACAATGTCACAGCAATGACAATTGCCGCTCCACCACTATCACCACTGAAAGTCAATTGAATTTCAATTTCTTTCAATGGGAAAAGCCAGGAGGAACCAATTATCGTTGCTCTAACATTGTACAGTTTTACCTTGGGCAACACAAAAATGTTTCAGATCCTGCTTGCAACCTTCCGCCTTCCGGATAAAACACAATTTCTCTCTGACTCCCAAGAGTGCTGTAGTACATACATTTCTCTAGGTTGGTCATGTTAACAAATAAGACACATTCAAAATTTAATGCTGTTTACTGTATGTTTTATAAATCATATTACAAAGTATTGTACTAAGTTCTCCTCGTCACAATGACTTACTCATGGATGA
Organism: Dermatemys mawii; assembly: GCA_007922305.1. Taxonomy (NCBI): domain Eukaryota; kingdom Metazoa; phylum Chordata; order Testudines; family Dermatemydidae; genus Dermatemys; species Dermatemys mawii. The sequence goes on along the minus strand of ML677445.1, from coordinate 3,279,583 downwards.
CGTCAATATATGATTCCTTTTATATTTAGGATCTCCCAATCTTGAAGAAATCTCAGCTCTTTGCATGACCCTGAAAACTCTTTCTTATGTGAAAAGCCCTTGCTCACTAACAAGTATAACTCCCATGAGAAGGATCCTGTCCTTCACTTGCATTTGCCAAAGCCACATGTTTCTAACAGAATATTTCATCTTTCCAATGATAAATTTGGCTTTCTGCAATACAGTGGATGCTGCTTTTCCAGTAGTTATCCAGGGCCAATGGGTTGAAAACCAGAGTCACCTAACGAGCTCTGAAAATCTTTCCCAACTGCAATACCCTCCATTAGCGAATGAGTCTCTGCTCTTTAAGAGTTGGAAATATCTGGGTTCTAGGTCAGCTGAAAAAGTGTGTCATTCTCACAATGTGACAAAGTCAATTAGGAATTAGAGTGCTGGGATCTGAAAGTAAACTGATAACAAAATTGCTAAAATATAGAGAGGTTGCTTTAGATCACTTTGATTTAGGTCTACTATTTGTGTGAGACTAACAGTACAAGTCACAGCATTATAGATGGAGTAGGAACTGTAATACAATGGATTGCAAGATAGATGCTTGGTTCTACAGGTCATATTGTAAAGACTGTAAAGAAGCTAAGCTCTATCCAGGCAGAAAAGGAGCATGTTGTGTTATTTTGTTAGTAACAGCTCCAACTGCAGAAATATTCAGGAGCTTTTATGGGTCATTACTTCTTCTTATGGGATGACAGGATATGGTGAACGATCACCCTACCAAAATTCCTTAACATTTTGTTTTGTTTCCCACATTAATTTTCAAAAAATCTCACAATAGCTCCCAACATGTATCAGCATCAGATTTTTAAAGAAGTATGTCCTTGCCTCAATACCTGCCTTGTAGGCATAATCCAGCATCTGCTGATGTCAATGGACGCCTTTCCATAGATGCCCAGGGTTATAATGTAGGATCTTCTGTAATTTTGAGAGGCAACATTAACTCTCTATTAAATCTAATGCCAAGGCAGCTTATATCTTATGTTTTAGAAAGTTTCTTTTAAGAAAAGCTGTAGGGAGAAATTTTGAAAGGCTCAAATGGCAGCTAGGTGCCTTAGACGCATTGATTTTCATTAGAAGTTAATGCACGCACAAAAGGGAGGCTGAAGATAGTTACAGACAATAGCTTAGTAGGGCAAAATTAATTGTTATAGTACTGGTTTCTGCAAGTACAGTTTACACCTTGTCAAGGATGAGAATTTATCCAGAGACTTCTTAAAGGTCAGTTAGTCTCCATATCTCAATTCCCCATCTGTTAAATGTGAATAATAAAATTTCCTTTCGCCCACTCTTTGTCTTATGTGTTTAGACTGTAAGCTCTTCCAGAACAGGGACTCTCTCTTATTATGTGTATGTACAGTGCCTAACTCTAGCAATGTACTGATCTCAAGTAAAGCCTCAAGGAGCTACCTGAATACAAATAATAGGCCAGTCCGCATTTCTTCTTGCATTATTGGGATTTTAGTTTGCTAAATTCTGCAAACATTTCAGAATAGCAGAATTTAGTTCTGGATTTGAATGTTTATACATAGCACCAAAAAAGGAAACCTTATTAGAAAAAATCTTACCATTATACAGTCTGAAGATGAGCTGCAGCAATTCTGGCTATTTACAATATAAGGGGGAGTTACAATGGTTATATCTGTAAAGGAAGTAAGCATGGCTGAACAGACAAAATCCTTTGTAAACCTCTGAGAATCTTTGCTACTTTTGTAAATCCAAGTGGAATACTGAGCACAGGATCCTTGCAGAGCACAGGATCAAGGGAGTACAGAGCTACAATTCCATGCAGTCAGGGCATTTTAAATTATATAGCTTTCTGTAGGATTACTAAGGCTTCTTCATACACTGGGAATTTGCCTTTATTTTAGTCATTCGTAACCAGTCACTGACGCAGCTATACCAGTGCAATCCTTCAGCACAGAGGAGGTAAAGCGCTGTAAGCTGGAATTTACATCAGTGCATCTAACCCGTCTTCAGTGAGTTAAGCGCCACCAGTGTAAACAGAAACATTGCCTTTTTTAAATTGGGGGATTTGCACTAGTGCAGCTATGCTGATGAGTGAAATCAGGGCAAATCCTCAGACTATCGAAAGGCCTAAGGGAGGTAAAATCATCTCACCTCAATAATAGTGAGCCCTCTCAAGTCTTTCCAATTATGTAGCCTTTGGTGGCTTTCCTAGGGGAGTTCATACTCTCTGATCGCAGCAATAACAGCCACCTCCAGCATGTGTTTCAGAACCATTGCCTCAGAAATGGCACTCCACGCCATTATCCAATCTAGATCTTCTGATCACAATCAAATCAAAGAGGATACAAGTGAAACAGTTCTGCTAACCAGAATACGTATTTACATAAAAGACAAAGTTAATGGAATTAGGAGCTGACAATGCATGGAATGTTACTCCGAAATTTTTCAGTGCATTTTCTATTTTGAGTGGTAGGTGAGAGGGAAAAAGTTTTCAGGACAGGGTAGATAGAATCAAGCTGTAGGTAACAAAGCTGTATAAAGTTGGAAGCTTGCTTCAAATTTGAGTTTGGAATTATCTCAACAATAAATGTCTAGATGAGTCTTCACAAATACATGAAAACTCTGGTGATTTCAATTTTGCCAAAATTTTATCTCATTTCAAAATGGGGATGAGGAACAGGACAGCATCCACATTTTAGGCTGTGAACTTCAACACCCTCCAAACCTCTGAATCAAGCATGTCATGCAGAATATGATAAATAAGCCACCAGAGAACTCAGCCTTCTTATTAAAGATATGTTTATATGAGAGCACACTGGAGGCTGCTTTAGCATAATGACTGCACTGAGAAACAGGCTCATAACTACCGCCTCACAGAATGTGTTGTTAAGTCTGAAAATAAGGAAGAAAGAGTTTCCACTGTGGCTTGTAATGTTCCTTCCCAGCCTCTACTTTGTAGGGATTCAGAACTCATGAACAATTTAAACAGCTCAGGGAAGCGTGGCAGCTCCAGTATGTGAGTTGTCAGGTTAATTAATGGGTGTGTATAATTGGGTGGTTGCTTTTATTCTGGAAAGATGAAACAGCTGAGCCAAGAAAGATGGGTATCTCACCATTTCCAATATAGAGAGAGAGAAATCTTATTTTTAGGAAGAGGGAGAGGACTGACTGAACAGCCACTGAGAATTCAGTACGATATAAGCTTCTGTCATTGACTCCATTTTCTAGACACACAGCTCTAATAATTACTAACTCTCAGGGCCACACTGGAGCTACAGATGCCTTGAACATGATGCCATGAGGTGTAGCGGGGCACTGGGCTACTAACAAGTTTCTAGCAAAATTCTGCCTACAGAAAAGAGACAGGCAGATTGCTTTGTGGGAAACATGGCATGAGGTTGGAGGCTTAAGGTATCTTTTCCTCAGCTCTGGCTCTGATCAGCAAGCCGACACTGGATAGGGCAACACCCCAGCGAGGCAAGCTGTCTTTAAGAGGAGGGATGTTTAACACTGCTGCCAGTGCTATACTCCCCAGTGTTTGCAGGGAGCATCTTTATTAGGATTGTGGCTGGTTCTTTTCCAGAAGCACAAAGGAAAGAAGCAGGACCTTTTAGACAAACATGCTGGAAAAGCCGGAATTGGTCCCTTACCGTTGTCAACTCTTGGATTACATAATGACAAAATCGTTCAAATGAGAAGATGCTTCCAATAGGCCATGCTATCCAAAGCATAAGGAGTATCTGTGAGGTACATTTGGTATGCTCCCACCTAATATTTTGGGAAACCCCCGCTGCTTCTATCTAAATTGATACATTCATAACTTAACATTCTCTTTGAGTTGACATACAAACGTTCCAACCAGAACAAATGTAACTGGATACAACCAAAGCTAAGAAAAACTAGAAGTAAAAATCTCACAAGAGCCAGTGCAGAACCTCCTTTCCCTCAGAACACGTGCAGTCAAAATCCCACAGGGCAGCCGCTTCTCAGAATGGAAGCAGCCCTGCCTTACACTTACAAAACAGTTAGGTTTCCATGTGCCCACACAGACAGAAATACCCTGATAACACTTAATCTGACTAGTAAAAAATGGAATAAAGAATTAATGAATTCCTGAAATGCACTGAATTGCAATGGTGGTAGGGTTTGCATTTTTGGGGGAGGAATGTGGGGGGTAATTCTCTTATTTACTTAATTGCAATTCATTTAAATGTTGCAAAGACCATAAAGCAGGGGTGGCCAAACAGAGCCTGGGAAAAAGACAGAATTTATTAATGAACATTGCCAAAGAGCCACCATAATACATCAGCAGCCCCGCATGTGCTCCCCTACTCCAGCTCCCAGTGCTTCGCACCCACCGGCAGGCCCACCAATCAGATCTCTCCCTCCCTTCCTTCCTCCTTCCCCACGCCTCCCGCCTCAGAGTCAGCTGTTTAGTAGTGCTCAGGAGGCTCTGCTGGGGAGAGGGAAGGAGCGAGGACATGACAGGCTCAGGGGAAGGGAAAGGGGTGGAGTGGTGGCAGGATCTGAGGCAGAGCAGGGGGCTGGGAGGTGAGCACCCCACAGCACATTGGAAAGTTAGCATCTGTAGCGCCAGCCTCAAAGTCAGGGCCTATGCCAAGAGCCGCATATTGACCTCTGAACAGCCACATGCAGCTCCGGAGCCACAGGTTGGCCACCCCGCCATAAAGAGTCATATAAAAATGGGTTGTTACTTAACGAACATACTAATTTAAAGTGGAGCTGGCCAAAGACTATAAAATAGCACTGGAAAACATTCATTACACCCCAAACTCCTCTTTGACTGGTCCATGTCCATGTGCCCCTTTGCTATTCCTTTGAAGGTTCATAGGAACGGGATGAGAGTATGTCTTAGCCTCCTATTTAAAAAGGTTCAAACAATCAAGTAGCAGACTTAAAGCCCTTGTGCTAGCCCTCTAATTTCACACACAAGGCATGTCTGCAATGCTGACTTTTTATGTGAAGAGTGGTGGAATTTTACCCATACTCCCCAATCCCACTACACACGTATAAGCCCTAAGTGAGCTCCTCTGTACTTCTGAAGAAGAAAAAAACAACGGTTGGTTTTCTCATGTTTGATAAAGCCAGTAAAAATAGTAAGTCACCCTTTCAGAGGGCAACAGCTTAGGGCGAACAGATCACACTCAGCCATGTTAGCAAGATCAGCCAGCTTGACACTTGAATGCATTACACCAGTTCCTCATTTCTAATAGTTATGGGCCCAATTGCACATTTCTCCATTTTTTTAACCACTAAATTCTATATCTGTACCTAGTATCTCATGCTTATCACTGTACTCTTTGGGCACTTCCCACAGGTGAAAAAACTAAACAAAAGGCCATTGCCCACCCCCAATAGTCTCTCCCTCATTTTAGCCCTCCTGAGGTGGGGTGACCAGACATAGTTCCATCAACTTTGACAATGACAAAGCCACTGGAACCATGGCAGCCTGCAACACCTGAGGGTCTGGCACTCCAAATTTTATAGTATTCCACAGTCACGTGGCAAAACACAGTTGTACCATAGCAAAACTGGAGTTTGTGGGGTGAGCTTTATTGACTACTGTAATGTTTTTAAGGGTTACTCAGGCAAAACACCCATAGATTTCAATGGAAGATTTTCCTGAATAAAGACCGAAAGACTTGGACCCAACGCAAAAGGTCCCTGCAGTTCTTATTTGCTCTGGGAGCAGCAGAGGCTGGTTATGCCAGGCTCTGCTGTCATCGGAGCAGCATTAGAAGTCACAACATTAGAAGCCAAATGATGGCTGCACCTTGTCAGCTTTTCGGTGCAGCCTGTAAAGTTTAAATCTTTTCCCTGCACCATTAATAACGTATTGCATAGCTGAAGCCTGTATGCAGATCTCACAATCCACTGGGTAATTGACTTCAAACCCTTTCCTCACACAATAAATAAATTAGATAATATTGGAGCCTTTAAATTAACAAAAGGTTAAATAACATTTTATGAGCTCCCTGGGTGATTTTCTGGCTGGCACCATGTTTTCAGTAATACATCATTATAACAATAGCACTCTGTTGTATCATAGCAATATTATTATGGGAGAGCAGTTGCTTTGAGGCACCTATTAAATAGGCTTCAAGGCCCCATGAGTCTCCAAACAGTCAATAAATTTTACATTATCCAGGATTGCTTAGTAAGATCTACCTGGAGCCACATGAGCTTAAACAAAGCTGGTGGCTTTTTGGATCCCTTTCCCCGCGACTCAGCCAAGCCAAAGGCATCAGAAACAAATCCTTGGCTTGTCAAGACCTATCAGTATTTTCCGCCAATGCATTTTAATGTATTCAGCATGGATTAAATCCTCATCCCCTTTGTTTTCCATTATGGGGAAGCCACAGATGCTCTTAAAGTAGAATATATTTATATTTATGAAAAAATACCCAGATAATTATGCACAATCCCCAAAACAACCTAAAATGGGAATAGTGCAATTCTGTTGCCATTGTGAAATAGATTTGATATTAGAGACTGATGCAAAGCCATTTGACGCTGTATGGAAAGGATAACTACTTACGGTGGTTTCTGTTTCTCCAGGGTAAAATTCACCCTCTGCAGAAGGGCAGCACTAGGCCGATACACCATTTAAATCCCACTTACACGTTATTCTGAAGACTTAAGTGGTGAATATTCTCTGCACAGGGGCTAATTTCACCCTTTGGATGTAGAAAACACGTTGGGACACCACCGGATATTACAGTCCTTAAAAGTTGGATAACTTCAATTTGGATGGGGGCGGGAAGAGAATTCAGGAATTACAAGCAGTGATAAGGGTAGGACAGTATTTCCAGCTCTCAGGCATTAACGCTTTGCAGCCAGCCCCTGTTCCAGCAGAAAACCTTGCAAAGTGTTGTGATATGGGTGCCCCATCCAGCTTCCCGTTGTGACTGCCCAGATGAGTTTATTTGCCATTAGCTTTCAGTTGGGGATTTCCTTGATTTTCTATACTAAAGTTTGCATTTGTTTAGGATAATTGCAATAACTCATGGAGGGTATAAAGTGTTAGGAGTGAGGTAATAATCTGGGCACACGGTGGAAAACAGGCTCCCAGGAAGGAGGCTGACAGAAGCCAACATGAACTCAGAGAGAGAGCCAAGATGCCCAGCTGGATTAAGTCTCCTGTCTCTGAAATATTTAATCATTGGCATTTTGCTTTAACAACTTGAAGGGGGCTGCCTGTGACCTTGGCAAAACTGGACTCTCCACTTTCGGCCAGAGGGCCAGACCTTCAGCTGGTGGAAATCCACATAACTCAATTGAAGTCCGTAGAACTACATCAAGTTACACCACTACAGATTCTGACCCATACAGACTATATAGCTCATGAAATACCACTTTCAAATTAAGACCTGAGTAATGCGCTAGTGGCCAAGAGAAGTCATAATAGACCATCAGATAGGTATTTTTTAAAAAGTACAGAATGCAGATGGCCAATAACAGACTATCAGGGAGCCCAAGGCACCTACCATAATACAAGTAATATCAGGGTGCATTTAATCAAGTTAATTTAGCTCTTTAAAAATGCCTGAACAAATTAGTAATCATTTAATCTGAAAAATATGGAGTCTCCATTTCTACCATTCTATGATTTTTCCTCTTTTTAAAAAAATAAAATTAAAGTAGAATTAAAAAATATATATATTCTGTGGAGGGGAGGAGATCACATCCTCAGCAGCATTTTGATGAATTGACATCAGCTGATGATGTGGTCTTATGTAACTTGCTTTACAATATGTCTCACACCATCTTGCACCTCTTTTTCCACTTTATTTCTTTTTTTCACAATATGCTCCATTTTTCATTGAGTTTCTTAGGCTCTTCTCTTTATGTTATTTCCTCCACTTGTGCTACCTCCCCCTCAACTCCCTCAGTCTTAACTAGGTAGAATGTGAATCCCAATAAGATTTATGTTTGAATCAAACTTAGCAACCTAGTGTTAAATTAAGCCCCATGAGATCCCTCAGTTCTACAGTTTTCTATAGCAATGGTCCAACACACTTAGCTTGCTACTGTGTTTTCACTGTAGAATTCTGTGTTATTCCTTCTTTTGAGAGTTTTTTGCATACAAGGGATATTTTCAGGGTCCTTTAGAATAAACAAGTGTCAGTTATGACTTTGTCTCTCCTGTTTTCCTAGTCTGTTAACATTTGAACATGTGATGTATCAGGCTGCAGCACTATTCAGCTCAAGCCAGTTTGATCAGATAAATTTTAAACCTCTTTTTTCCCCCCAAATTCACTATTGATCAAAGTGTGGGATGCATGGAGTCAGAGAAAGCTGTTTTATAAAAGTATCTAGTCAACAGTGTATTAATGCTACCTGCGATGTATCATTTACAGAATGACACACATGCCACCGGTGTCACTGAATGTTAATGATCATATTCCCATCATTCTGTGCTGACATGAGTGTATTCACAAACTCAGCTGTGCCTCGAGCAAAAACTTGGCATATCAAGGTTCCCAAACCCACAGTCAGCAAAGCGTGAATTGATGTGTCAGTTATTGCTAAATGGCCCTTCTGAAGATTATCCCACATTTGAGAAACTCGGGTGTTTCTCTCTCTGGCAAAAAAAAAAGAAAGAAAAAAAAAGAGTTTGCTGAATTGCTCCGAGTCATTGAGAGAACGTGTGAGAGAGTTTGTAAGTGGTGATATATTTTTTACCGTACAGCTCTATCACAGAACAAGTGCTCATTTTTATTTCTTTTCTGCTCTTGCATTGAGATTTTATCATGTAGTTGTCGTTTGTTGTATTGGACATAGCTAGTCCCTGGAAAAGAGACTGACCTTTCCCTACAATTCTCACATTGCTCTTCTTCTGTCCCAGGGCTGGGCAAACTTTTTGGCCTGAGGGCCACATCTGGGAATAGAAATTGTAGGGCAGGCCATGAATGCTCATAAAATTGGGGTTGGGGTGAGGGCTCCGGGATACAGCCAGAAATGAGGAGTTTAGGGTATGGGAGGGGGTTCTGGGCTGGGGCAGGAGAGTAGGGGTGCAGACTCGGGGGTGGGACTGGGGATGAGGAGTTTGGGGTGTATGAGGGTACTCTGGGCTTGGACCTAGGGGTCTGAAGGACAGGAGGGGAATCTGCGGAATGGGGCTGGGGCACAGGGGAAGGCTCAAGGATGCAGGCTCCAGGTGGTGCCTATCTCAAACATCTCCCAGAAGCATCAGGTCCCTTCTCCTGCTCCTAGGTGAAGATGCGGCCAGGTGGCTCTGCATGCTGCCCTGTCCACAGGCACTGTCTCTGCAGCTCCCATTGGCTGTGGTTCCTGGAGCTAGAGTGGAGCCATGCTGCTGCTTCTGGGAGCCAAGTGGAGCACTCCCCGGCTGAAGCACCAGATCCCACTCCCTAGCAGGAGCTTGAGGGCCAGGTTAAAACTAGTGGTCTGGTTGCAGCTCGTGGGCCCTAGTTTGCTCACCCCTGTTCTTTTACCACAGGTAAACATAGCTCTGATCCCCCCGCCACCCGTACATGTTTACTATATATTAATCTCAACACTTTTAAAGAATTATATTCCAGCAGATCAAGGGATGTGATCATTCCCCTCTATCTGGCATTGGTGAGGCCTCATCTTGAGTACTGTGTCTAGTTTTGGGCCCCACACTACAAGAAGGATGTGGAAAAATTGGAAAGAGTCCAACAGAGGGCAACAAAAATGCTTAGGGGCCTGGAGCACAAGACTTACGAGGAGAGACTGAGGGAACTGGGATTGTTTAGTCTACAGAAGAGAAGACTGAGGGGAAATTTGATAGCTGCTTTCAACTACCTGAAAGTGGGTTCCAAAGAGAATGGATCTAGATTGTTCTCACTGGTAGCAGATGACAGAACAAGGAGTAATGGTCTAAAGTTTCAGAGGGGGAGGTTTAGGTTGGATATTAGGAAAAGCTTTTTCACTAGGAGGGTGGTGAAGCACTGGAATGGGTTACCTAGGGAGGTGGTGGACTCTCCTTCCTTAGAGGTTTTTAAGGTCATGCTTGACAAAGCCCTGGCTGGGATGCTTTAGTTGGGGATTGGTCCTGCTTTGAGCAGGGGTTTGGACTTGATGATTCCTCACCACAATGCAGAAGGCTGAATTCTGTTGCCTACCAGCAAACTATGAAAATCATTTACTGCCTATATTTACACTTGGTTCCTGAAAAATATACTCAGCATATTGCCAGGATAACACCCTGCTTAAACTGCACACTATAGATTGCAGGGGACCATTTAGACCTGTTAAGAAAGACTGGTGTCTCTTTCCCAGGACTTTTTAAAAAAAATTCCTGCCTTTTGCACAAAATGTGTCAAGAAAACCGCAACCCAACATAATAGTGCATGTCAAGAGGATTTTAATAAACACCAGGGATTAAAAAACAGTGCTGGCACAGATGGGAATTACATTGACCTTCACTTTAATAACTCTATGGCAGTATTTTCCCCAAGAGTGTCCCTCAGAGCTTTTCAAGCACAGCACTGTAGTGTAGATGAAGAGTTTTCCAAATGGTGACTACACATTAGTGCACTCATTAAATGTAAAATGCTTGTCCCATTGAAGAGAATGTGATTTTTACAAAGGACTTCTAGAGATTTTAGCCTTAACAGAATAATCATCAGAGCAATGACAATTTGCACTCACTGAGGATCTGCTATAATTGGGTTCAAAAAAGAATTTGATGAGTTTATGAAGGATAGGACTATGAGGGGGACAACCTCATGCTCCGGGTGCCCCTGAACTTCCAAAACACAGGACTGGGCAATGGGATGGATCACTCAAAATTGCCCTGTTCTGTTCACTGCCTCTGAACCATCTGGCACTGGCCACTATCAGAAGGCAAGATATTGTGCTAGATGGACCTGTTGGCCTGACCCAGAATGGCCATTCTTATGCCCTTAAGTGCCCACCCAGGCAAAAAACTGATGTGAATGGGAGTTTTGTCTGAGCGAGGACTGAAAAAGTACTGCTGGCTTGTCTAGATGATGAGGTAATGCACTCTTTGGGAATATGATTTCTAAAGCACGCTAACGTGCTGCATATTAATTGGTCCATATAGACAGTACGCTTTTATGTAGTGCTGTTTGAAATAGTAATACATTAAAGCACACTAAGGTGTGGGTGCGCACCAGCAGGGTCTACATGGACCAATTAGTGTGCAATGTGATAGTGTGCTTTAGAAATCACGTCAGAGAGTGCATTACCTCACCCCGTAGACTGCTCTGTGTAAGCTTTCCAGGGGACCATGACTTTCATTTATGAAAGTCAAATCTTGATCTCATTGAGCAGGACTCAATGGGAAATATTCTTATATAAATTTGGTTCCCGCATGAAGCTCCTGGATTCTTTTAGGATTTGGTTTGGTACCATTCATTTAATTTGCCATTTACCCAAAGATTGAGTTTAGTCAGTAGAAGGAGAGTAAACACTATAATAACACTCAAAAGGCATTTGAAGTGGTGTCAAGGTTCCCCGTTGTAATAGAACGCCAGCTGTGGGACGCTGTTGAGCACCTGCACAAAATGTCTATGAATGGGAACAAAAAACGGCAGAATCTTTTTACCATGCAAATGGTTTACATGTAGCTGTGACTTTTCGAGAAGAGGTTCCTCACAGTATATGAAATCCCACTGTTTGCATTCATGTGCTTCTGATGAATAGTAGGGGACCGGCTGACTCCCTGCACTCATAGACATAATTAAGATCTAAGAGTTGCTATTGAAATCAATAGAGTTCAAAAAGAAACAGTCAATGCATTCTTACATCATGTTGTGACATAACACAACATGGTGCACCATGGGAGATTTCAGGAAAACGTTCTGTAGTAAGTGCTCATTTGTTTATTGGTAGTAACTTTTTTTATGCTTTAGAAAATCCCGATCATTTTTTTTGCAGCCTCAGTTTTGCACTACATATGTTGCACTATAAGTATTGTACACTGAGGGCTCTGTTGTGCTTGATAAGTTATAGCCTGGATTGGGAGGTACAGAAAAGCCATGTGTAAGCCACACATGTGCTGGGTGTGGTGTTCTGTCCCCTCTTGTGGCACCAAGACCACTTGGAGATTGAGTCTGCTACAGCCTCAGCGAAGGGCCATGTGGCTTTTAGCTCATGCAGTAGAGGCTTATGCATTGCGCTCCAGAGGTCTCAGAGTTGATCCCACTCACTGATACCAGGGTCTGTCAGTGTTGCATATGCATTGGCAGGAGTCGCTGGAGGCATTCTGGCTGGGTCAGCTCGATTTCCCCCAGGAACGCTGGGGAGCACAGGCTGCAGAGGTCCCTGCAACGCCTTTCAAAGGGTGCATTACACGCCTTTCCCTGTGCAAGATTGGTTTTGATGGAAAGCATGGGAAGAGGGTGAGACCACAGCCCTGTCTCATGTCTCTTTTGTGCACTCTAGTGCTACCGTAGGCACTAGATCCTCCCAGGCCTTACTTGCTAGAAGTGCAAGGACTAAGAGTGATGGTCCCTGCATGGGAACTGAGGGTGTGCAGGGGAGTTACAAGCCACCCGTTGCACCCTGCTGAGGGGCCAGTAACACACTTAGCCCTAAAGCAGAATTAGTAATTAAGCAGTGACAGCCTAGGTCTATTTACTGTGTAGTGTGATGGGGCAAAGCCAGATGGCTATAGGAAAGTGCAAAAGAATAGATATGTGAGTCTCAGGCTAAACAAATCCCTGGTACCACTGGAACCTTCTAGAAACCAGTAGAAACAGATAGCCTGATTGAGACACCTGAAGCCAATCAGGGACTGGCTGAAACCAGTTAAAAGCCTTCCAGTTAGTCAGGTGAGTGTGGATGTCAGGAGTTGTGGGAAGTTGTGCTGGAGTTGTGCTGTTGGTGAGACTGAGTGGTAGACATATCATACACAAGGAAGGAGGCCCTGAGGCAACGGTGAAGTGGAGTTTGAAGAAGTGGGGACTGCTGTGGGGAAGTAGCCCAGGGAATTGTATTATGTTTTCTGGATAAAAGGTCAGCCATCTTAGCTCATACTATCAGGGTCCCTGGGCTGGAGCCCGGAGTAGAGGGTGGGCCTGGCCTCCCCTCTTTCTATGTCCCCTAATTAATCACTGAGATTGGGAGAAAACCGAGACTGTGCCAGGAAGGATAGCTTCTCCTCACTGGCTTATGATGAAAATGGCTCAATAGGCTGTGACCTTGTCTCTAGAGAGAGAAGGGCCACGTGGAGGGTCACAGTGAGCCTCTGAGGCTAGTGAAATCCGCCAGGAAATGCAGAATCCATGAAGATAAGGACAGAGCTTTGTCACAGTAGTTATTAATTTAGAACCCAACAATGTGAATGAGAAGTTCTAATTATTCCCTCTAATGTGCATTCCCTTGCATACAATGATGCTGAATTTCATTTGCCATTGTGCTGCCCATTTATCCCATCACTCTGTAGTTTCCCCCTTAGCCTCCTGGGGGGAAAACTTTGCCCAAGGCTTATATAAGGAGTCCAAATCAATTATATCAACTATATTTTATTGGCCTGTTTTAAGAATGTGGCCTAATATAGTAGTAATCTCAGAACCTATCCTTTACTACTGACTTCAAAGGGGGCTCATGGTGGATACAGAGATCCACCTGCACAGCTCTCTTTGCAGGATTGGGGCCTTGGAGAGGTTTGATATTTTATGAATCTGCAGCTCCACTGGGTCTGGCAATGGTGGATCTGTCTTCCTATACCTTCCCGTGCTGACCAGTTCTCTTATCTCCTGCTTGTGGGAAAACCTGTATCTTCTCAGCCTTCCATAAACACATGCACAGAGACATAGTTGGCCCTGTTAGTGGAAGTTTCTGTAAATTAGCACTCCAGAATCTAAATAGCACAAAAGGGTGTTAACATCCCTATCACCAGTTACAGTGAAATGGATATCTCAGGAGCACAAAGGAAGCTCTTGCAACAGATATGGCTTGATAACCCCATTGCAATCAGTGGAAAGACTCCTGACTTTGGATCAGACCACATGAAGATTATCTATTATTCTGTTGTATTTATACATTTATGAGGATTAAAAAACAAGTGTTTGCTAGTTCACTTGTGCAACATATTAAAAGCCATTAAGTACAGTACCAAATCCAAACTTCCCCATGATGCGGGGGATCTGATCCATGGTTTTTGTTCAAACATAGAATCTAATTAAAATGCTTCTCATTGTGTTTCACCAACATATTGCAAAGCACCTAGTTTTTGGAAGGAACTGCCCTCTTTACCCTTATCTTAAATTTCCTCTTTGCTTTTATTTGTCCTTTTTGCCCTCAAATGGCCAGGTTCTTATGCTTGACTGTAACACAATGGTCCAGCTAAGTGTAAGAAATGTATAGGCCTCCAATAATTAGTACCTGCCCTAATAAGGTTAGTACTAATTAGCCCTAACAATCAGGGGTAAGTTATTTTAAAAGAATGAAGTCAGCATGAATGTTGATTTCCACGCTAATTAGTCATGCTGAAAAAAGTAGGCCATTTGATCAACACCAGTTAGGACTATGCCATTATTTAGGCCTATTGCAATTAAATTTAACCCTTTCTTAGCTTTACCTCTGTAAGACTGACTTACATCCTAAGGAGAGGGTGTTAAGTGTCTGAACCAGTGATTTTATTTATTTTTCATTTTTTAACCAGAGCCTTTCTTAGATAATATAATTTTGCATTCTGTCCCAAGACAAACTGCACTGGTTTCCTTTAAAAAAACAAACCCTACCACTGAAATGTGGAAAGAGACCATATATCCATTTTCTAAAGAGGATATATGGTCTCTTTAGAGAGTTAGAAGAAAGGGAAGTTAGAAGAAAGGGAAGCACAGGAACACCAGAAGTGAAAATGCAGGAGTCACTGCATGTTCCACTCAACCCTCTCATGGCATCAGAATCTGGCCCTATCCTGGAATCCTTATTTCCATATCCCAAAGAAGGGAAGGCTTCAAATTACAAATGCACTCTCTCATTTACTGCTGGTTCAGATTCCATGGTAATAAGCCCATCCAATACTGCACAGTGATTAAATAAAATTGGATAGTATAGACAATAGCTGATCAGCTGGTACCTTAGCCAATAAGACTCCTTGCAAAAGCAGTAGTGTCTGATTGTGCAGTTAATGAAACAGCTAGACAGTGGATTAACTCCAGCATTAGGATGTAGGCACAGCACCAAATCCTTGACCCTGTTAAATCTGCTGTGCACCACTTCAGCGGCACAAAGCAGACTTCAAACCAGCTCAGGTGGCCATCTGAGGATTCCCCTTGTGTAGGGGAACTTTCAAGGGATGTTGCCACCTTTATACCACAGCTCCCAGCAAAGGAATATGGCTGAGGAAGACTGGAAGTGGCTAGACTATCATTGCACTTCAGCGATTGCCAGGTACCAGGACAGCCGCTTGGAGGGTATTGCAAGTTAAATGTTTATCCTGAGGTTCATAACAAGGGTGTACCTGTCTATACCAAGTGCCAAGTGGTGTTTTAAACAGTGTTAGTTATAAGGCATACATGTTTTAAAATACCATTCATCTTCCCAGTATAGAAAACCTCCACTCTCTCACAGCACCATGCAAGCCTATTTAGTATTTGTATCACAGCAAATTTATGCGCCATGGAAAGCAAATCAGCTCTGTCAAAAGAGCTCCTGACCCAAAGGATGTATTATCTCAGTAGGTCTATACAGTGTAATACAGAATGTGGAATGATGTATGGCCACCATTGAAGAATAAATTGAATCAGTCCCACATTACACCTATTGTTTTCAGTGGGTGGTTGTATCTATGGATTGAGGGTATGATATGACCCTAACTTTGGAAGCTACCAAAGTTGCTGTCTTGCAGGGGGAAATATCGGGGACCTCCTGCCCATGCACTGAGCTGCCCCTTCCATCTCGGTTGCACAGTAGGGTGTGGGTGTGCTGTTGTGGCAGGGCGCTGCTATGAAAGCCCTTAATCTCCTCCTGCCACCCCAGCACCGATCAAGGGAAATGGATTGGGACTGGGTAAATAGCCAGTGTTTGCCTGGAAACTGCCCACACATGCCAGCCTCATTAGCAGGAGCTAAAAAGCTGGGAGAAAGCGGAAGGGGGTGGGGGGAGACCACCAGGAGGGAAAGATCAGGCTCAGAGGGAAGAAGGAGCCTTCTAGTCTGTTGCTGGTCAGGCTGGTGTGAGGCCAAGCTGCGTAAATAGCCTGTAGATAGGGGGAACTGGACACAAAATAAAGAGCATGGGTGTTGCACCATCTTGGAGCATCCCCAAGTCTTTAAGGAGCGGGGCCAAGTGGCCAAACCCAATGGGGCATGCTGTGCACCTTCCTCCCAAGGGCACTGACCTGTCTCCTTCTCTCTCCCACATCTGCTGTCCTAGCTAGTAATCACGCCCCACACCTCCATTGCAGGTTGGGCACCGTGTCCTCCCCATCCATCCATCCCTCCACACCTTGCTGGTGTTTCTCTGTAATGTAATTCATGGGTGGCTAGCTGGCTCTAGCTCTCATACAGTATAGCTGGGAGTGATTTACAGGCTGGAGGCTACGTAGGGGCAGACCAGGAGTGGTTGCTTTCACAGCGAAGCAGTGTAAAGTGCAGCCCAGGCTGCAGATTCCATCCGTCCAGACTGTACCCTACGGAATCTCACAAACACATTCTCCAGTAAAATGAAATGAAGAAATTGTTTTGCACTGAAGTTAACAGAGTTCCACTGTTGTCAAACTGGTACAAGAACGGAGAATCAAGCTATTCCCTAGTTATCATGCTGGATTGCTGATGAATTTCCACCAAAATAACTCTTCTTGCCTTTTCCATATTTTCCAGTGGAATCCATTGAACTTTCTATTTCTGTTCAGCACCTTGATTTCACTGAATTAAGAATTCAAAAAGAGGAAGAACAAAGCAGGTATTTTGAGTAGTATGAGTCAGTGGTTTCTTTTGCTCGTATCTGATTAGGACATTTTTAGTCCACATTAATTCTTTCATGTTGAAAGCAAAGAAAACCCTTTGTCCTCCTCCTAGTATTCTGCATACTACAGCTTTCCCACTAGCTAAAAATTGTTAGTTTTGGGAAACAGGCTCTTCCATGAAATTCCAAGGCCTGAAGAGTTGGATAAGTGATTAACTTGAGCCATAATTGCACTGTGTACGATAAGAGTGTCCAGAACCCAAGAAACTTCCCGTGAGAGGTCTACCAGACCTTCAGAACCACAGTTGTCGCACAGGTGCACGATGGAGGATCTCCTCCTTTGGCAGCTCCCAAAGACTAAACTCTTCATAGAGAGCATATATGGCAGTCTTTTTTCTCCAAAATTTCCTACAGTTGCTACCATTGATGGATGGTGGGAGTGCTAATATAGACAAGGTACTGGTGGTATCATATTTATAGCACGTGTCACACAAAACTCCTCTGAACAGTTTCAGACAGCACAAAGCTGAGTCTCATCTGCTTCAGCACACTTGCTGCCACTGTTGGATCTGAACTGGTGGTAGTAACAGTTAAAAAGCTGGGGGCACAACAAAGTAGTGTTGACACCATGGTAGACTAACTGAGGTGGTGAAGAGAGATGTGGAAGAGAATTCCAAGAGAATTTGGAAAAGCCAAGAAAAGTTATCACACTGACAAGTCAGTTATAATTAAACAAGGTTCTTCTTAAAAGGATAATGAATCAAATTAATCCCTGGTTAAATTCCACTGTCCTCATGAGTTACACCAGGGATGAATTTGGTCTAATGTGTTAAGGGTTTTTGTTATCATTTGTAACATATGTATTAGTAAAACACCACTGAGATTATATAAGCACAATTCAAGACAGAATTTGGCCCAGTGACCATGAGAGTACCGATATATTGTGTATAGCAGTGGGGGCGGGGGGGAGGAAGAGGAATAGAAGAACAAGGTTTAACATAATTTGTGCATATTTATAAACTGATGGGGAAATCACGCTGATACAGCGATTATGATCCTAGATGCATCTTATCAGTAATGCAAATTGGCCTAACCTGTTGGTTTCTTTGATAATGAATAAACCATTAAACAGAGAGAGGATGGGGGCAGAGGAAAGGAAAGTCAGATCTGTATCTTTCTTTATACAGTGTGAGATAAAAAGGAAATTGCTAAATTAGATGTAAAACCAGCAATAGCAGCAAGAACTCTAGAGTGTCTACTTTTCATCATGCATTTTCGGTGTGATACTATTAGAAAAAAAATTCTTAGCTCATGGACAGATTAGTTAATGAGAAGAAAATAATGCAGGACAGATATCTAGATGTTTAAAATACTTTATGCACTCTCTTGATAAAGAGCACAATTTCTTTGATTAAAATGAAAACACATTGCAGTAGCACGTGGCCAAAATTAATCTGGACTCCATCACTACATATTCCTTATTTTGAGTAGGTGTATTTTAGCGATTAGAAAACAGGAGTGAAATCCAGGAGGAGTCAGATCTATTCCCAGCTCTCCTTACTGACTCAGTTTATGGCCTTGAGCAAGTCATTTTGCTTTTTTGTGTCTCAGTTACCTCACCTGTAAAATGAATATAATATAATTACAGTACTTCACAGGGAGTTGGGAAGCTTAATTAATGTGTTAAGCTCTTTGAGATCTCTGGATGAAAGTTACTAAGTGCAAAAATATTATTACAGAGTTTCACACTGCCACATGCTATGTAACGGAAAACTGGGTCACGCCAACCCACAGAGGCATTTCAAATGGATAAAATGGAAAAATTGCTTCCCCCCTCTCTTATTTGTTGGCTTTCAATTTCATAAGGACAAAAGAAAGCTTAATATTTCACATCCATAGACAATTCCATTACAAGAGCAGCTTGCTCAAGGAACATTATGTTAAAATAATTTTAAATGAAAAAGGCTGGCACTTCGTGACTTTTTTTTTTTTTTAGTGTATTAGTTTCCATGTAGGTAACTTTGACAGAAACAGCTACAAATTGCAATAAAAAATTGAAAAAAAGGACACAAACGCCTTTCAAATAAGCTTTTAGGTTTGAATCCATAACCTTCCTATTCACCTCCCAAACAAAGACAGAGATATAAAGGTATAGAATGTTGTACTTTCAAAGGTAATTGGATATCTCTAACTTCTGTTACCCTTTCATAGTATCTGTTGGATATAACTCTTGGATTTCACATTTGGCTAGATGCCCAGAACTATATGTAAAGTGTTTGTCTGAAATATTGAAAAAGAACCTATACTTTAAATTTCATAACGTCTTTGCTGAGAAGTGGCCCATTCTTTTATGGATTGGGTTGTAATTTTTGTGCTTTTTTAATTTCCTCTCTCCTTTCTTAGTTTTATTGCATTTAAAATGCAAAACTTCAGATCACATGCTAATCAAGAGTAATACTAGCAAAAACAAGGAGATGTACCCAAGAAAAGGAAATTATAGCTTAGCAGGGCTTTGTATTAAGATGACAAAATTTATTTCCAGTATTGGGTCTAGATGTGAAGCCTTCTCGCCCTGATCCCAGAATCTGGAAATATTTGGTTGGGAGGTTCATATTTAGTACCAGCTGTGTTCAAATTATTCAAATGTGTATTGAATTTAATCAGCCAATAACATACCTACTGCTTGTATAGCACTTTTCATTGTGCTGTACAAACATTAATGAATTAATTTTCATCTCTGAGGTAAATCTTATTATATGTAAATGCCAGCATATTTAGTTATTTTTGGACAACTACTTAAAGTGGCCAGAGCACCTTTGAAGAAACAGATGAGAAGACAAGTGAGGAACAAATGGCGGATGTTTAAACATGTACACTAAATCAGAAACTGCCCAGAGCCATTCACTGTAACAGAGCTGGAACAGACACTGGGCAGAATCAAGTGTGGAACAGCTGCAGACTATGACAACATATCTCCAGAATTCGTGAAAAACCATGGCCCTCATACTCTGCTTTGGCTTGTGAAATTCTTCACCAGGGTCATCGGTGAAGGTAGACTACTGAAGATATGGTACACCACAAAATTCATTGACCTCCTAAAGCCTGGAAGGGACCCAAGTCAAGCATCAAGCTATCTTCCCATATCATTATTGTTGGTGAGCTTCAAGGCACTGGAGTGGTTGGTCCTACAATGCATATTACCCAATTTTGAGCCTTGACCAAACTGGCTTTCACCAAGGCCGTAACACATGCGACCAAGTACTCGCGTTGACCACATTTGTTGAAAACGGCTTCCAAAGTAACTTGAAAATAGGTGCTGTTTTCATTGACCTAACAGCGTCTTACAATACAGTATGGCACAGTGATCTGCTCATGAAGGTATCACGATCCTGCTACCGTGGATCACAGGCATCATTGAATTGTTCCTCTGTGACAGGAAGTTCAGACTCCATATGGGGGAGAAGACGAGTGCTTGGGGACCATCTCTGCTATATCATCTCTGGCACCTTGCATCCAACTCCATTCCCATAGCTTCCAGTTCTGAGCAATATTGTTCCTCCTCCTATCAGACAAGAGGTTCACACTGACAAGTTACAGGAAAAAGTTCGCGCCAACTCAGACCTGCTGCTGCACAATGACCATTTTAAACCACCAGCTGCATATTTGCCATCACGTCGCCCATTATGGTCTCATCCGCCATGCCAAGATGATAGAGCGGAAACACTCTGGCAAGAGGACTGGATCTCTGTTATAATCCCCAACCAGCCTCTCATCGCCGACCCCACAATTTGCCTGTCTGGTTTTGAACTGCCCCGGCACCAATGGTGCCTGTTGAATAGGTTCCAGAGCAGGCAAAATCTCTGTGTAGCCAACCAGTATCGCTGGGGCCTACGTGACAGCCCTTCGTGCAGCTGTGGTGCAACACAGACAATGACGCACACTGTCGATGAATGCCTGCTGACTAGGGTTAGCCATGGCCTAGAACAACATCACACCACTGAAGATACAATCGCTTGGCTAGATGACTATGCACAGGCTAAAAAAATAAATATTTGGATCATTAAAAGGCATCTTTACTGATGTCTACTATATTTAGTATATCGATGACTATTCCAAGACTGACTCCTCCAGTTAACTACTAAATTTCCATTACTTATTTAAATGCTAGATATCTACTTAGCTAGGAGAGAAGTCTCCTTGCAAGCAAACACCCTTTCATTTCTATTGCTTATTCATAATATATTCTCTGTTTGACCTGATCATTAGCAAAATGTACCAGCCTTTTCCAGAATCCCCAGCCTTTTCCAGAATCCGATCAACCCAGGAAGTGTCAAATCTCAGAACTTCCCCCTTGCCTGTCTTCTCTCATTGGCTCATAACAAATTGCATGGCTGATGGCCATTTACAATGAGAGAAATATCTAGAGAAAACATCTTACCACTGATAAATGCCAAGTCATTTGTATAATTTTTTCCAGAAACTCGTCCTTGCCCTAAAATGTCATCCCACATCAGAGTTAATACTACCTCAACTAGTAGTCACAGGAATGAAGCACATGCCATATGCATACAGCTAATTAAACCCCAGAATCATACCAAAAAACCCCACTTTAGTCAAACAAAATTAAGCTGATCTTTTAAAGGATTCCTAAATATATACCCTGTGTCTAGACACTAAAATTTTAAACTGAAACCATGGAAACTACGGGAAAGAGACTTCCCTCTCAAATATGCCACAAAAGAAAAGCACATTTTCTTAGATAAAATTCCAAAAGCTGACAGGAAAACATGGGAGCAGATGTCTTATCTTCTTGCGGGAATTGCATCATCGTAAATTTAATGTAGCAGATTGCGAGAATTAGAGATGTCAAAAAATTCACTATGACCTCCTCCATCCCTAGGGCTGTGTTGGGCAGTGAACGTACTGAGCAAAGCATATTGGAAAGCATCATATCCAAGAACAAAGGCAGATAACATGATACAGATGTTTGGCTGATGTCCATGACCCTCTAAAGAGATCGTGTGGTGAGGAATGAAAAAAGCAGCCTGACAAGCCATGAACATTCTCCCCTGTCCTCTTCTAGCCAGGGTTAAACGTGCTGCAGAGGGATCTTCAGCCTTGTTTGAGCGACAAAGCCCAAGAGGGGCATAGCAGGCTATTAGCAACCAGACTCCGTGACCTGTTGCTACATGACACGTGTCTTACTCCATGGTGAACCTCACTGATTTCAATGGACTAGATTCTGACTCTATCCCTAAGCAAGGAAATAAGAAGCCCCCTTTGATGCTAATGTGGGACACGCAGAATATGAATGCAGGGATATAGGAATGAGTGCAGCTACTTGCTTGGTTACACTCTCCCTGGAGCAGAAAGTTGTGGAAGAGGTGATGTTTTTGGCTCCATCTCCCACAGTTCACCGGCCGGAGTGGCTGAGCCAACATGCGTGGAAGAATGAGTAGTTTATTTCTGGCAAAGACCAACAGCATATTACTATCCCCACAAGAGCAACGATTGTGGTTGTGGCTCCAGCACAATACAAATCTGTGGCTACTTGTGGGTTGGCATAGCTTACACCTGGCTCAGGGCTGTACCTGAAGTCAGAATTAAGTCTGGTGGGGCCCACTGTAAAGTTAAGGTCCCACTCATTATGAACAAGGGCGGCAAGATCCAGTTCACGATTCGTGGAAGAAAACTGAGTATCTAGAGCTTTGTCCTTTTCTATAACTTGCGCTTGGGGTGACAACGTTGTTGGACAAGCTCTTTGTCTCTGTTTCAAGAGCCAAGAAGAGTTCCTGGGGGTGCAGACTCCATCCCCTGTCATGATCATTAAGCGGGCATCTCTTCCACTTGCCAGCTTCATGGCTTTGTTCACCTTATATGTAAATACTTTTCTTTGTCCTCTGTGAGCAAGCTGGCCAGACAAGTACCTTTGCATTCCTTTGTCTAGGGAAGCCTGGGCACTATGCACTGTCTGGCAAACCAATTTTGAAAAATATTTATAGCCATACGTATAAAGCTTTGTTTACACACACCCCATATGTACATCAACGATTTTCAGGACTAGCCTGTTACCAGTTTTACATATGATACTTTACATAACACCTTTTAAATACAGACTATGCTAATAGTGTGTGTACAGGGAAGGGGGTAATGAGTGTGTCAGCCCTGGTGAGAGTTATGGTATGGAATGCCCTATGCCAGTTGTGACTGAGTGGCTCCCAGGGTCCCACACACTAAAAGAGCCAGTCAGACTGTTGAGTCATTGCAAAGAGTATGGCCACCAAAGTGATACAAAGCCAAGATACATTCAGACAGACCCAATCACAGTACAGGAAATCCACAGTTTGAAATAGCATAATTAAGTGCTGCATGTGGTACACAGGTATATTTTATCCATATAGCTATAACCTAGGAGTTAGCTGTTGATGAGGAGGAAACGTCTATACACTTTTTATTTTATAATAGAAATTGGTGCCAGTTGCAGAGAGAGAATCCAAATCTTCGAAGTTCAAAAGCAATCTAGTATAAGGATTGAATCAGCCCAATAGAGATAAAATCAGCTGTGAAGTTTGAGCGTGTCCACATCGGCCCATGAATTCCAATCCAGAGTTTAGGATAGCTCTAGAGAAATAGAATTATCTTTGCACAATCAGGTATCTGTTCACAAGGAATTTTAATTCTCTTTCATAGAATGTAATTCCAGTGAGTCCTTAGCTATTTGGGATATAAACCAAAATGTGTGAGAAAACAATGCAAAATTGAAACAAACACAGGGCCAGAACCACAGCAGATGTGAAATCAGTCTAGCTCGATTGAAGTCAGAGCTAAATCAACTTACACCAGATGAGGATCTGACTGACGTGGCCACATTTAACAATGTTATCTGTATGACGTTGACATGAACTGTGTGAGGGGAGAAAGATTCAATGGGATGAAACAGAGTTTTCATGTATAGCTCCCTGCTGCCAATCACACTGGTCTATAATTTTTTAGAAGTCGTCTGCTTCAGAGATAAAATGTGATATTTATTATGTATTTTGATGTGCTGAATTCAAATATGACAATTAAAACAACTGATTGGC
This sequence comes from Dermatemys mawii, assembly GCA_007922305.1. Lineage (NCBI taxonomy): Eukaryota > Metazoa > Chordata > Testudines > Dermatemydidae > Dermatemys > Dermatemys mawii. Next base: position 3,255,590 of record ML677445.1, on the reverse strand, counting down.
TACTGTTTCTAAGATATTTAAGTTTTTACATTTTATGTCTATGTATATTGTGTAGATAGTAGAGTTTTAATCATAAATTGTAAACCTAGGTCTTTTCATGTGTTTATGGTTGCTTTACATGATAATATTTCACCTGTCCTGTTTACGTAACACTTTAAAAATCAGCAAAAGGGTTATATAAATAAAATGTATTATGAAACAAAAGGCAAAAAACTATTATGTACATAGTTTAGTCCCATTCAGTGTCTACTCGGTGCTTCTTGGCTTGTCTCTTGTATTCATTGAATGGAGCATCGCTTTTCACTGTCCAGCAATAGTCTGCAAGCATTGATGGGCTCCATTTGCCCTGACAGCATTTCTCCATTGTTGCAATGTCCTGGTGAAATCGCTCGCTGTGCTCGTCGCTCACTGCTCCGCAGTTCGGTGGAAAACAATCCAGATGAGAGTGCAAAAAATGTATCTTTAGTGACATGTTGCAACCAAGGCTTTTGTATGCCTTGAGGTGGTTTTCACCAACAACCTGTAGTTGTCTGCCTTGTTGTTTCCGAGAAAATGTATTGCCACTGACTGGAAGGCTTTCCATGCCGTCTTTTCCTAGCCATGCAGTGCATGGTCAAATGCATCATCTCGAAGAAGTTCACGAATCTGAGGACCAACAAACACACCTTCCTTTATCTTAGCTTCACTTAACCTTGGAAATTTTCCACGGAGGTACTTGAAAGCTGCTTGTGTTTTGTCAATGGCCTTGACAAAGTTCTTCATCAGACCCAGCTTGATGTGTAAGGGTGGTAACAAAATCTTCCTTGATTCAACAAGTGGTGGATGCTGAACACTTTTCCTCCCAGGCTCCAATGACTGTCGGAGTGGCCAATCTTTCTTGATGTAGTGGGAATCTCTTGCACGACTATCCCATTCGCAGAGAAAACAGCAGTACTTTGTGTATCCAGTCTGCAGACCAAGCAAGAGAGCAACAACCTTCAAATCGCCACAAAGCTGCCACTGATGTTGGTCATAGTTTATGCACCTCAAAAGTTGTTTCATGTTGTCATAGGTTTCCTTCCTATGGACTGCATGACCAACTGGAATTGATGGCAAAACATTGCCATTATGCAGCAAAACAGCGTTAAGACTCGTCTTCGATGAATCAATGAAGAGTCTCCACTCATCTGGATCGTGAATGATGTTGAGGGCTGCCATCACACCATCGATGTTGTTGCAGGCTACAAGATCACCTTCTATGAAGAAGAATGGGACAAGATCCTTTTGATGGTCACGGAACATGGAAATCCTAACATCACCTGCCAGGAGATTCCACTGCTGTGGTCTGGAGCCCAACAGCTCTGCCTTACTCTTGGGTAGTTCCAAATCCCCACAAGGTCATTCAGTTCAGCTTGTGTTATGAGGTGTGGTTCAGAGGAGGAGGATGGGAGAAAATATGGGTCCTGTGACATTGATGGTTCAGGACCAGAAGTTTCATCCTCTTCCTCTTCCTCGTCTGACTCGAGTGAGAATGATTCTGGTGCATCAGGAACCGGCAGTCCTTCTCCGTGGGGTATTGGGCGTACAGCTGATGGAATGTTTGGATAATGCACAGTCCACTTTTTCTTCTTTGACACACCTTTCCCAACTGGAGGCACCATGCAGAAGTAACAATTGCTGGTATGATCTGTTGGCTCTCTCCAAATCATTGGCACTGCAAAAGGCATAATTTCCTTTTCCTGTTCAACCACTGGCGAAGATTTGTTGCACAAGTGTTGCAGCATATGTGTGGGGCCCACCTCTTGTCCTGATCTTCAATTTTGCAGCCAAAATAAAGGTGATAGGCTTCTTAACCATAGTGGTTATACTGCGATTTTGTGATGCAAAAGTCACTTCACCACAAACATAGCAGAAATTATCTGCACCGTTCACACAAGTACGAGGCATCTCTGCTCACTTTGGCTAAACAGAAATGTGTCCCTTTGCAAAATCAAACACTGACAAATAAGAGAGCACGACACTGTATGATTTCTAGAGCTGATATAGGGCAATTTGTTCAGCAGAGTGATGTAAGCTCATTATGATTGCATCCTCCATGACTTCTAGGAATAACATGATGCAATTCATATCATGTATGACGCAATACCAGCTTCAGATTGCATCATTCATTGTTTTGCCTAAAAAGCAAGTACTGTCCAAACCCAGTCATAGTTTTATTCATAGATCCAGTCAAAGATGTATTTTAGTCATTTCTGGTTTAAATTGAGATCCCTTCCCTTTATAACTCACTTATCCTCCACCATTCCCATGTCAAGGGTCTTATATACTGACCCAATAGCATATCTTGAAAACTAGAGCAAATCAACAATTTTAAGCATCATTTTCATTCTCAGTGACCCAGAATTAGTAAAGTTTGACTACATTTATTTCAGAAGCATTTTGGCTGTAGAGCAGTGTCATTAGAATGGGGGATGCTCAGGAACCCCTGTATCACTTCACAACAGGCTGGGGACACTGAAGTCTCATTAAAGGGGATCAAAGGAAACATATACTGGTTAAGACCGGCACTGCTTGTCCCACTAGCTTCCTTTCACATGCTCTGCTAATGGAGAAGTGGATTCAATAAGGAATCCCAGCTTGTCTCTCCATCTATTACCACCAACTATTTCTCACCTTGCTACCCAGATTCAAACCCTTCCAAGAGCCCTCAGTTGTTTCTAGTCAGGCTTGCCATTTTATTTGGAAAACTAGTGCCCTGTTTTAACCATGTGCTGATTCTTTTCTGTAATGGAGGAAAACTCATTGCTGACAGACAGAAAAGAGGCATGCTCTGTTTTGCAGGCTGAATTCTCCTGATACACAAATAAGTTGAATATTTTAAGGTAGAAGGCGCATCAGCCTTCTACTAGGCCAGTGCTGTGCCCCATGGGGTTTTCTGATATATATTAATCACAATTGAACATAATTGCCTGGTTTCAGTCCCAAATCAAGGGAGCCCATTACAAGAATTCTGGAATTAATCAGTTCTTGGGACAGCAACACCACCACACACAAAGCAAAGTGGACGTTCATTAGGAACCGGTCAACCAATTGGATGAAAAGATATGCACAAATCCAGACTTCTGACAGAAGTCAAGCTAACTTTTCTAACTTTGTCCCAGCTTGGTTTTAATATCTCTGCATTGTCAAGCTAGGACTAGAATCAGAAGTGAAAGGGGAAAAAAGGCTTATTATTCTAGCTTTATTTCTGGCCCAACCAGAAGCAAAAGGTACTGGAAGAATTACTACGCTCTATTTGTAAGATTTGCTCCTATTTGCAGACTCAAGATTTTTCTGGAGTACTTAATCACTGCTGGTGATTTGTGGTCATGAGGCTCTGACTTTAATTGATGAAAATAAAGGGATAAAATTTACCTCAATGAGCTCACTTAAGGTACGTCTACACCATCCACCGGATCAGTGGGTAGTGATCGATCAATCAGGGATCGATTTATCGCGTCTCGTCTAAACACAATAAACCAATCCCCGAGCCCTCTCCCCATCGACTCCGGAACTTCATCGCCGCAAGAGTCAGAGTCAACGGGTGAGCAGCAGCAGTTGACTCGCTGCCATGAGGATGCCCCGGTAAGTTGACCTAAGATACTTCAACTTCAGCTATGCTATTCGTGTAGCTGAAGTTGTGTATCTTAGGTCGACCCCTCCACCCCTCACCCACAGTGTAGACCTTGCCTTAGACTGCATACCTCCTGAAAGTTCCATGTTTCACAGGACTGTCCCACTTTGACCCCCAAAAAACTCCCTGTCCTAGCTGAAGGGCAGTTTGCCCATTTGAGAGGCCCCCAAACTCAATCACATTGTGACAAGGTACTCAGGGTCACAGAATCACTCAGGTTTAGTGCACTCACCCTTCTGTTTCTGCAGCGGTGGAGGGGTCAGATTTGATTGGTGCTGTGTCCAGCTCTAGCCACCTGAAATGTTGGAAGGTATGAAATTGGGGTAAACAGAAATGAAAAATGAGCTACAGTAAAACCTCAGAGTTACAAGCACCAGAGTTCTGAACAGACCAGTCAACCACATACCTCATTTGGAACCAGAAGTACTTAATTAGGCAGCAGAAGAGACAAAAAAAAAAGGAAATACATTTACATTTAACATAGTACTGTACTGTAAGGGAAAGCAGCATTTTTCTTCTGCATAGTAAAGTTTCAGAGCTGTATTAAGTCAATGTTCAGTTGTAAACTTTTGAAAGAACCACCATGATTTGTTCAAAGTTACAAATATTTCAGAATGGTATTTGCAATTCTGAGGTTTCTACTTTATAGTCTTTAATTTTCCTTGTTTTCTGACAAGCTGATTTAAGACATTTTCTTGTCTGTGGAGTTTAAAAACCTGCTTTTAGAAGTAGTTTATCTGATTTCTGTCTATCTATCTAGTTCAGATAAACTTCTCATTTTGGAGGGGTGATTACCTAAAGAAAACCTCTAAACTGTTAGATCCACTGACTACATGTAATTTAAGTTCAGAAAACTTTTCCAAGCCATGGTCAAGAGCAGTTTTTGTGACTTCAATTCTGCAAGATGAGAAATCGCAGCAATTGAATAAATAAAGGTCAACATAGTCCAAACCAGATTAAAACTCTGGGAGATATGAATCTTTAATGATTTCATCCTCCAGAAGTTCAGCTACAGGTCCTTTTTCAAATGCTTTTTCTCAAGATGATGACAGATGAGAGTCCAAGATCTTAGCATTTGTTATAGGCCGTAATCCTTATCTAAGATCTACACTGCTGCACTGTCCAGAGGCAGCAGAAAATTACACAGATTATGGATGCTGCTTCAGATCCTGAGATACTGATACATACCAGGGCATGAGTCTTCTGCATCCTTTGATTTACTTCCCATGCATCCTTTGCAATCTGTTGTGAGGGTTGCCACTGCATGGCAAAGTTATTTTTCTGAACTACTTGTACACAGTGAAAACTATGGGTCTGAGTTTCAGAGGCACTTTAAATCAGGACTTCCAAAGCTCAGACATAACGGCCATAGTGGGTCAGGCCAATGGTCCATCTAGCCCAGTACCCTGTCTTCTTACAGTAGCTAGTGCCACAAGCTTGGATCAGTTTCTAGACAAAGGAAACACCAACTCTAAGCTTCACTTACTAGTACAGCAAGACACAAACAGGATTGGTCTTGAGGCTCACTAGCTTCATTTTACATGTCCGTGTACTTCCTGCTTCTGACTGGGACTGGAAACAGAAGTGTCATAATACTGCGAGAAAGTCTCTTGTGCAGTTACCCTTGTGGTGAGAAACCAGAAGCATCTGACAGAAAATCTTGCAAATACACCTCTTCTTGTGAGATTTCCATTCCATTTAAGAGGACTCAGCTGTGTGTGACAGAGTGGATAAGGTGCAAATATGTGAGAGTCTTGTATGCATACTTGCCTACTGTACCTCATAAGAGGCTTAAATATTTTCAAGATGCTTTGAGATTCTTGAATGAAGTGCAAAACAGTATAAATTATTGCTATTTATTCGATCCAAAGAGAAACTTAAGGTTTGACCATAGTTAATGAAGCAGCAACAGTAGTGCTTGCAGAATTTGGCCCTAATTCTGCACACCTTTACTTACAAAAAGTTCCACAATCTTAATTCCATGCTCCCATTGGAAGCAAAGGACCTATTTGCTCGCTAAGATATTGCCCCAAGGTGGGTGAGGGCAGCAGAATCAGGCCCTTACGGCGCTGGCTAATTTGATCCATTGTATAATAACCTGAGAATAAAAGACCTAATCCCTGCACATAGTACTGGGATGGGGAAATACTTTTGTTTTGCTCTTGATATACACTACTTTCTTCCAGGTTTCTTCCTGTACACTGACATGCCTGCCTCTTTGTGTTTGGTCATCAGGAACGGTGAGTATAATGCCGTATAGGTCATGGTATGGATGCATGCAGAGATTACTGCATGGGGTTGCACCCTTTACAATCTACGCCACTTAAAAACACAGATAACAAGTTAATGATATCCTTCAAGATACATCAGTGTCTCAGACCTCCTCATTTTGGAGACCATCATTAAATTGTTTATTTCCTATGCAGATCTCAGCATTTTGGCAGATGGTTTATGAGAGCTGTAAAAGGGCACAAAATTGAGAAATACCCTAATATTGAGACTAAATATAGTTGTCAAGAGCCTACGGCTTCTGTACATCCATTAAAAGAGAGTGCTCTCTGAAGGCAACAGTTAGAGTTAAAAGAAAATAAATCTTCATTGTAATAATCATAAAAAAGCAATTGTGCACTCATGTTCAATGGGCTTTGGGTACCCAGGTGCTAATAACACTATTGTGCTAAGAGACACAAACTTATATTGATACATGCATGCTGATCTCATTTGCTTCAGCATCATGGAAGATGTCCCCTCCTACTCAACATTCAGTTTACTGATTTGCCCCACTGTTGAGAGAATGGGATGATTAATTTAAGGAAGATTTCTGATGCAGTATATAAAACTAGGAAGACACAGTCCGTATTCATGCATCTTATCAACTTTATCATCTCATCTTTGTTGAGAGGGTACCTACCAAGAGACCCAACACTCCAGCTGAAGGAGTAGCTTCCCCCTTTAAAGAAGGGATATTTCTAATCAAGAACAAGCTGTTTAACTAGGGTGAAATTCACTCATAGTGTGGAGAAACTACTGGTGTCCCTGTGTAGGGCCTAAAAATTGATTTTCTTGGTGAAACAGCTACAAAAAGGCATCTGTACACTCTTACCTGCCAGAGAAGTGACTACACATCGGATCCACATAAGAATGGCCATAAGAGGTGAGACCTCCTAGCCCAGTATCCGGTCTTCTGACAATTGCCAGTGCCAGATGCTTCACGGCAATTATCAAGTGATTCATCCTCTGTCATCCAGTTCCTGCTTCCAGCAATTAAAGATTTAGGGATACCATAGCATAGGGCTGCACCTTTTACAACCTAGGCCAATAGCCATTGATGAACTTCTCTAATTCTTTTTTTAATTCCAGTTATATTTTTGGACTTCAGAACATCCCAATAGCAATGAGTTCCAGAGGTTATCTGTACATTATTTGAAGTACTTCCTTTTGTTTCTGTTAAACTGGATGGCTATGGTTTCATTGGGTGACTGCCGATTATTGTGTTATGTAAATCGGGAAACAGTTTACTATTCACTGTCTCCACTCCATTCATATCCCCCTTTCTGTCGTCACTTTTCTAAGTTGAACAGTCCCAGTCTTTTTAATCTTTCCTCATATGAAAGTCATTCCATACCTCTAATCATTTTTGTTGCTTTTCTCTGTACCTTTTCCCATTCTCATCTCTCTCGTTTTTGGGAGGGGGCGGTCAGAACTGCACACAATATACAAGATGGTGGTGTACCGATTTGTATAGTGGCATTATGATATTTTCTGTTTTATGATCTATCCATTTCCAAATAGACAGATGCAAAGGCCACAATGAGAGCAGGCTGGGCAGGGACACACCTTGCAACTGGTAAAGGGGGCAAACAAAGCTATTTCAACACATGGGGAGTAGCCCTACACCCTGGCCCTGGTTTTGGGGGAGGAGCAGGGAGTGGAAAGATAAGAGTAATTTCACCTCTCTAATGAGGCCACATTCCATCCAGACTATCAAACCTTCTACGTCTAGATTGAATTTCACCCGAAGTGGAGCATTTCATCAAGCAGCTGTTCCAACATACACATCAACTCGGAGTAGACTGAAGTAATGTTATATTGAGCCCTTATTCTAAGCTCGATTCTGCACTCATTAAAGTCAATGGGATTTTTTCTATTTTATTGAACAGAAGTGAGACTGTAATGGTAGAAGTATTCAGAAATCTGCTTAAACACAAGGTGATCACTAAACAAAATTATAGATAAAAACAAACTGACAAGCTTCCACGCAGCTTAGATTTCAGCTTGAGCTCCTTTGTTTATGAGGGACCATGCCCTGGTATAGAGACTTTCAGGCATACAGTGACAAAGTAGCTGAATTATACATTGCATGTAAATATCATTACAGGGACCTTTAACTGAATCTAATGGTACAGGACGAGAATGATATTAAGTCAGCAATGTGAAGACCGCAAAATCAGTTTAGCATGACTTTATTAGAGTTTTGTTAGTTTGGTTTTGAACGGGTTATAAACCAACCAAACTAAAACTAATAATTTTGAGAACAATAATGTTTGACATTAAAGAAGCAGTCGGTGGATTCTCCTGTGGGATATCTACTAGGATTGCAAAGCAAATATGGTGTGTGCTCTGAAGAATGGAAACTTGGACGAGTGTGATATGTTTGGGATGTTTGATACTGCTATCATATAACAGAGGATATTTTAGTGCAAACTCAAAACATAATGGCTATGAACTATTAAAGACATAATCCTGCAAGGTGAATAAGTGAACTCCAATAGCAATTGTGGGTGCATAGCCCACAGAAGGAGATACTTAATTCTTGAAGTCTGAACTTCAAACCTTTGGGGAACTGTTTATCTGGATAAGCACCCAGGCTTATGTCTTGGCTTTAACCACTAGGATCCATATCTGTGGTAGTCCTGGTTGTTTATATTTCTATGCAAATTGTAAAAAAGATCAAGGAAGTCTTAACTTTCTAATAACTGGCCTACTTTCACTAGCTATAGTAATATGGAGTGGCTAGAGCATGGGCCATTGATCAAATCCAGGAAGATGTAGGATGGCCACGGAGTCCAGCCACAAAGGGAAAAGGGGGACTAGTAGTCACCCAAACTACAACTCCCATGAGATAATGGGCCTCTAAGGAAATGCAATTTAATGTTGAAATGCAGCAAGACATTTTGGGTGAGTTCAACCCAAACTGAATCAAATGATTTTTATTTTTTATTATTTTATTAAAACTTTTTTCTGTGAAAAATTAATATTTCTACTTTTCATCCCTACTTGGGACAAAAACAAGGTTGAAATACCAGAATTTTCCATGGGACAGCAATTCCAATTTTTGCTCAGCTCTGGCAATAATGCAGTTTGCAGTTGCCTTCACGTGAAATTATGGGATATGACCTGTTGATTATGGGGCACAGGGTGCAACATTAACCCCTTTGATCTGAGTAATTGTTATTTAGATCAATGTGAAACGTTGCACATTGCAAGTAGTACTTTCCATGGGGTATGCCTCTATACCGAACACATTAGCAGCTGCAGTCTGGGCCATGTTATGCAAGCTGTGAAGCAAGTAGTCCAGGTGTCCCTGAATTGAGAAAAGTTTGAGTGTCGTTCAACTGACTACATAATCTACGTTATCCCAGAATAAAAAAATTGTTGGCCACCAAGCAATGCCCTTAGATTTGTATTGATTATTGCAGTATTACATAAAATTCTTATTCAAATCATTTTGAAAGATTAGGAAAAGTTTCTAGCTGCCAGAATTGGCCTGACTATATATTTAGCTTTATTGCAGAAAGGCACCTTAGCTATAATAGAGTGCTTTAAAAACAAAAATGATAGCAAAACATTCTTTCAGGAAAGAATTGTGTGAACAGCTAACTTTCCCCACCTGCTCTGTGCCAAGGATAGAGTCAAGACTATACTCTTACTTCCTGGGCCTTGACATTATTAACAAACAAATGAAGAAAATGAAAAAAAAAAAAAAAAAAAAGTCCAGTCCAACCTTTTTTCAATCAGGTTTGGCTGCTCCTGGGACTATTCAGCTCACTCACTCCTTTCTCAGCCTCAAATCCAAACTGCCTTTGTCATGGCAACTCAGAGATGAAGTCTCTCTTCTCCCTTTTTTGTGCCCTACAGAACAGGGCCATTTCAGAGACACTGTCCCCAAGTCACAGTTAAACCTATTCCTGGCTTGGCCCAGTGCAGGTTGTCCAGTACCTCACTAGGGTACAATACTCCATAATAGAATAACTACAAACCTGATAGTTGATATATTCCCATTGTTTCCCCTGATGTCACAAAAAATAGCCATTCCAGCAACATTTGTATGATAAGAAGCAAATAAATTGATAATGTTATTTACGGCACTAACACCAGATAAGTGATATCAACAGATTTCAAATTATTTGAAGATCGTTTGCTGAGCAAACAGCTGGCAATCATAAATAACATGCCCACTGCTGTTTTGCTATTTATGTTGGCTGAAATACAAAACGTAGCACACCCTTCATTTTGGAGGTAAACAGCATATAACAAATTGTCTCACATGTTGAAAGCAATGCTTGTGCCAATGCTAGGCATAGGTAGATACAGAGTATGCAAATGCTCTGTTATCCCACTCCTAACACTTGTGGGAGTTAATAGAAAGAGCAACAATGGGGCCTAAAGGCCCAGGCAGAATTATGAGGCAAGCCAAGGAACGCTAACAAAACAAAAAGTTCCTTTAGCTAGTTGGTGGAGACAAAACAGCTAAACAGCTAAAAGAGCTGGCTAGATTTAGCCTGCCATGGGCTTTTCTTCCTTCTCTCAATGCAGTTGTTGCTTGTTTTGAGCAGTGAATGAATGCTCAGACCTGATATACAAGCTCTCAAAGGAGAAATGTTTAGGTGAAGGAATATTTTTGTTGCCACTAGAGTAGTAGACCCATTCCACCAAGTTACCCAAATGATCTATTAGTCATGAAAAAGAAATAATGCTGTAATGGTAAAAGACCAACACCTCTGAAATGATGCATCTCAGAACACTGAAATTGTTGTGTCAGAACAGGATCTGATTTATAAACTTATTATAATTCTCACAAATAACAGTTATACAAACCCCTTCATTCTTGCCCGGAATGTGTACAAGAAATCAATCAACATTTAAATAGCTGAGAGGTTGCTGGAGGAGAGGCAATGGGGAAAGACATATATGTGAGAGATGTGCAGTTGCATCAATACATATATGTATGATAATATATATTTGATTTTTTTCCCTTGTCTTTCTATCCCTCCATATATTTTCCTTTTAATGTTTACCCTTTTATGAATAGTCCCTATCACAAGTTATACCGGTCTTGCTTGGGGTTTCTAGATGCTACTATAACACAACCTCTTGCTATCACCAAATAACCTACATATGCACACATACATACACTAAAGGGATTTTCCAACTTGCCTACAATTTTGCCAAACTTTTCCCTCCTGGGGTCCCAGTGGGATCCAATCCAACATTTAATCTTCTTCCACTATAGATGATAGACATAAAACCAGAGATCAGATTAATTTGGTCTCAAATAGCTGCCTAAGAAAAAATAAAAACCATGAAAGATACAAATATATGCTAATTAATTAAATTAATACATTTCCTTTAGTTTGTGTTCCTGTGAAATCCAATGCATTGGCCTAATGTGTCTATGCAAAGTGACAGAGCATGTGTACACATAGACTAATGGGTTAATATTAGCTGGCTGTAACTGTGTCCTATACACCTATAGTGAACCTAAGTGGATTCTTACAACTAAGTGAACAGCCAACCTATTATTTTCTATTAATGGTTTTTTAGTAATAGTAGAATAGATGACAATGTATTTGGGGTTGCTTTGGAGTTGGTCTTAAGAAAGGACAAAGACTGATGGCTTTGTCCTTTTTTAAGACCTAGATCTAGATGGAGAGTTAGTGCACAGCCAACTAAAGTGTAGGTCAAAGTGCACTAGGGAAATTTTAGCACACGGCAGCAGGGCCCACAGAGCCAGTTAGTAGATGTACACACCAGCTTGTTGTACGCTAATTCTGCCTAGACAAACCTTAAGAAAAGTAATTTCCTGTATGTTTTACTTGCTCCAGTACACACCGTACTGCCAATGCACATCACATCACATCACAACTTTTAGCGCAAAGTGACAAAAAAGGGAAAATTACCTGCCTCCTTTGTCTTTTTACAGTACGTTTTCTCTAGCTGTAGACTTGAACCATCTACCTATGGCTACGGCTATACTGCCCCACAGTTTGGACTAACAGATGTTAATAGCAGGGTTCACCAAGAGCTGCTCTAAATACCCTGTGTGGACACAAACTAAAAGGGGGTTCCTAGTTCAAATTAAGGTAGTCTGTTTGAAGAAGACTACATTAATGCAACTTAAAAACCTTTTAGTTTGCGCCCAGTGTCCACATGGGGGAGTGTATACTGCTATTCACACCCCCATAGTCCAAATTGTGAGGCAGTGTGTACAAGCCCCACAAAAGCTCTTCGCTCTGTATAGCTGTAGGTTTGAGTGCAGATAAGCCATATACTCTTTCAGTCTCAAAATTAAATCCATCAGATAAGTCCTGTAGTTCAATCAATGCTTTTTGACTGAAGTCTCTTGGGTACCTTTTTCCCTTTTCTTGGAAGCTATTATGCTTGTACAATATTATTTTTTCCTCGATCTGTTCTCCAGGTCAACTATTTTTCTTTTCAGTTCATACAATTGTACAGTCCCTGCCTCACAGTCTTGCAGAGCAGAAATTCTATTTTCAGGTTTCTATTGCCCTCTGTATGACTATTCCAAAGTGGATTTTGTTTCTAGGTTTCAAGTTTTTCTACATATTGAGATAATCAGCACTCGCTTGTCTGTCATTCAGTCACACTCTTCTGTCATTCTTAGATAGCTTCTCGAGTTGTAAAAATAAATAATTATTATTATTATTGAAAAGGCTTTAATGACCTAAAACCTAAAATGTAGCTACAAACGAAAATGGAAAAGAAAACTCAGACCAGGTTTTACAAAAGACGCAAGTCTGTTGAGTGTACTCAAGACTAGTTTTGAGCACTGGATTTACAATATTTTACACCAAAGTCATGCTCCATTTCTATGCAAAACCCCATGAAAAAATGATGGTTTCTCCTGAGAAGTTGGGTAAATTCTAATCCAAAACACAGAAAACCTCAAGATATGTGAATGCAAACTTGCATGGATCAAGACTGAAAAAAATTGTTTGCATAAACTCCTGTGCCGTGAAACTGTTAAGTTTCAAACAGCTACAGTTGTGTTGTCTTGTGCTCCTGTTAGGGAAGAGGAGAAAGAGTGGTTTTAAGTTGAAGAACAGTGATTAATCCTACGGGCCAGGGTTTCCATGTGGAAATGTCTTATAGGGAGCAGATTCTCAGCTGGTATAGGCTATCAGTGGAGCTATGACTATTTACATGAGCTAAGGATCTTCCCAATAGAATTTAAATAAAGAAAAATTCTTGCTATTGAATTCCATAGGATGGTTTAATACATATAAAGGTATTATTGTCTATTTAATGCTATAGGTTAAGAGTAATTCCTGTAGAATCTATATAATAGTATTATGTAATTTCTGTAAAACCTAGTAGTATTATTTAATAGGGATAAAACCCCCTTGTATAACAGTCCTTAAGAAACTTAGTCATGACTGAGGACCCTATTGTGTAACAGAAAGATAACTAAGACAGACCCAAAGCTTATAATACAGGTGTCAGAAAGTGTCCAGCAAGAGAAGTGGTTATAGCATAGGCCTATAAAATTGTTTAACTTTTAATTTAAACGCACTCTGTGCTGTGTTTGATTAAAAGTGAATGTTAAGTCCAGTTATTGTGGCAAGCTGCTGAGTATTATACCTTTAAAGGAACAAACCAATCTTAAGGTCTCTTTGAATGTAATGTCCAGCCTTCTCTTTGATCAGAGTGCACAGTTTTGGGAAAAATCGGGACTGGGAGTATGTTGGGATCACCCCTGCATGAGGTAACTGAGTGAAAGACTAGAGTGGGGAAGTTATGTAGCAGGCAGGCTGCTGGGGTCAGAGCAGTGAACTGCTGTGCTATGACACTCAAGATACTGCATGCTGGCTAAAAGTGTCCAGACAAGAGAAGCACAAAAGCAGAGCATCTTGAGGCACTCAGAGTTACAAGACAGGCAATGACACAACTGTGGACAGGTCTGGATAACATGCAAGACCATGACAAACCCATTTCAAAGATCACCACACAAATCCTAAAGTTCAAACAAACTTATGATCCGCTGCACTTTTATTATTGAAAATAAAGAATCATGAAACGGAAGCAACACTGACACTGAAGGAATGAATTAAAAAAAAATGTCGGAACAAACGATCTGTCTCCCCACTCATTCTGGGACTTTGCCACTCATTTGGACCTGGGCAGGTTGAGAAGTATGCCTGGCCATGCCAAATTTACTCATTCAAGAAAAATTGGTGGTGATCTTTCTTCCCTTGAACACAAGGTGTGTTGCGCCATGGAGTCCTGGGAATAGAATAAGGCTCTTGCTGTGGCATGACAATAGTGGGCACAAGAGTTAAATGTAAAAGCAGGACACAACTGGATGCTGCTTCTAAATTTTATAGAAAACATAATCCTGTCATGTTATCAGCTGCTTTCCAGAGGTCAGCATAAGAGAGAGTTCCAAAGCTTTCAAGACACAGACCTCAGCTCTCCCTTTAGCAACTTTTAATTCCATTGATACTAAGAAATGCTCCCATACAAACAGGCAAGTGTCAGCACAACTCATTGCCACACAGGGAAATGAGAACAATAGAAAAAAGGAGCATGCAATGGGCTTTGATGTTGGTAAGATTTGTATTAGATTTATCGCAGTTTTGGCTCCATTAGGATTTCCCCTGGCTAAAAAAACCCCACAAGTTATTTAACAATGAGCTTTGTTCAGGCCTCAACTTAAGGAAGAAATTTTCATTTTCATGGATATGAAGTATGAATGGTGAACGGGGTTCACCTATTAATGCAGAATTCTTATTTTATTCTTCACAAAACATTCCGTGCAGATGGTGTTGTCATTCATAATTCTACTGTGTAGTTTAAGATTGTTGGCCCTTCTTTTGTGAGTAATGTTAGCTGAAAAAGATTTGCTACCCTATCAACTTGATATTGGGGGCCATTTTTTGCTGTGTTATGCTGATGGAAACCCAGCAGAATGCTGATGGTTCCAATGAACTGCCCAGACATCTTTTTTCAATGGAGTTCTGTTTTTACACTGATTTAACAGAGAATTTGGTTCAAACACAAGGAGAATTGTGTATTTTTGATTTTAAAGTGATAAAACAAATTTGTAAAAGACAACTTGATTTATAAATATGATTTATAAAAAAATAAGTATTCAGTTACATGTAAAAATACATGCAAGCAAATGACTTCTTTATAGGGTTCTAATTTTCAAAACAATTGTCCACTAGTTCCCACCATCTCTTTTTTTAACATCAAGTAACTCAGGTGAAAGTTTGATTGCAGATATGGAAATTATTAATATTTAAGGGCTATGACAGCTGGGAGACTGGAGTCAAAACTGAGGTTTCTGTTCAGTGGTCCAACAGCATAAGATTATCTGGTTCATCATATTAATATTCATTGTCAGTTATTTAATAATGAGTCTAGATATGTAATTCCCATGATGCTATTGGAATTCTTTGGAAAAAAATCACATTCCTTTGTATGTATAATCAATGATCTAGTCATGGTGTATACCTTGGTTTTTCAACTTTAAATTGAAACCCCATTATTTACAAGTTTGAAATTTAAAACCCCATTATTTACAAGGCTATTTTCCACTTAGCACAGCTACATATGCACTCCATGGATGTACTCAGGACATATAGACAACCAGAAGAGATGGCATAATATACTAGATCTCTAGTCTTTTTTAATTTACAGACAAGGCTTCACTCTGTCCTCTAGCTTAGTCATTCTTCCTGTCCGGTCTGTGTAATCTAAGTGATTCCATCTCCTGAATATTTAGGTGTGGCATCTGCTCTCTCAAATCCACAGCCGTGCAAATTAAGTACAGAGGCTTAGGCCATGAAGACATTCCTGAGTCATTCTCTGCTGCTAGAAGTGGACACAGCTCCGTTGAATTCAGCTGAACTGTGGCCATTTACACCAGCATAAATAAGGGATACAATCTTTTGTCACAGTTGTTGGAACAGAGGTGCGCAAGTATAACAGTTTCAATACAAGAGTAGAATTCTTATAAACTTGGTCCCATTTATATTTGCTCCCTCTTCTGTGCTTCCTTCCCACAAAACTGACAAACACGTTCAGTATTGGAGTTTATTCTGTGGAAGTGAATTTTAGACTCCCTCTACAAAAATTAATATTGGATACTTGATTTTAAGAGTTATGTTAGCCCAGTAACAAGCATACACTGTGACTGAAGTGAGGAACCATACAGCTCAAATACTGAATATTTGCAAGTTCAACAGTCTGCTATCAAAAGGGCTATAAACCAGTGATGTCAGAAAGCCTGTCCTTCCACTGGGAAACACTTTAAATTTAAAAAAATTAGAGCTAGAATTTGGGTTTTGGAACTGAACATCTGGTCCAATTACAATGTTGTAAATCAGCAGTGGCTCAATTAAAGTATCAGAGAGTGGACTCAGACCCCATAGGACCAAAATCTGTTTGCTCCCCTTTATTCAATTCAGGTTGTACCAGTGTAAGTAAAAACAGAAATAGGTCCCAAATAGGTCCCAAATCTCCAAGGAAGCATGCACTCTCCCAGATCCTCAGTGAAAATACATATGACAGTCTCTCTTATTAAATCTGTCTTATTTTAAATGACTAGGACTTGGGGTTTTTGAAATAAAAAGTTATAAATGCTTTCGAGAACCTGCCATAACATGTCTTTCCAATTGATTACTTGAGAAAGTGCAAGAGGCAACAGGGAAGTGGGAACATCTGAACTCAGATCTTTACTCTTTTAGGTTTATTGGTCTCAGTAATGGTGTTTTTTATTGAACTGCTATCAAAGATGAGTTTCCAAGAAGAGAACATAAAAATAGCTACTTTTATGGGAAATAACATTGCCCAGCCTAATAAAGACATATCCTGAAGGGGAGGGCAACCTTTACTATGCATTTCTTAAAACTTAAGTGTCTTCTGCACTAGACATTTCTGGCTGATAGAATTAGTATGAACAAGCAGAAATTTTAAAAAACTATCAGCAAATCTGAGTCAGAACCAACAGACAAATTGATTCATAAATGGAGTCTCTCTGTTAGCTCAATGATAATTTAAATACAGCATGTTGTAATACCCATGTAATCTCATGGATATACCAGCCAAACCTGTGTATGCCAGAGCTCTCTGATTTTCAATTAAACTTATACTAGGGGTATCAGTTTGGTTTCAATGCTTAGACATTCCATTAAAAAAGCAACACATATTCTTTACTTTAGGGGCTTACTGTATTCTAAAGTTATAGTTTAGAGATACACTATTCTGGAAACGTTTCTTCACCCAATTAGCATGCGATGTGACATAATTAAGATCTCCTGCACCTTCTAAGGTTAACTGAGTAGAAAGGGAAAAATGAAAACTAGTCCTGGCTGGAAAAATATCTGTGAAGTAGAGCAGAGCCCCATTTATCCCATCTAATTGGGACCAAGGCCAGATCAGATAATCCAGCAAAGAGTTTTCCCTCTGTTATTTTAAGATGCAGAGTTGCTTTTAAACTAGCTGATCCCTCCAGAAAAACATTAACACATAGCCCCCTTATTTATTTACAGTGCACAAGAACCATTTATTTCTAATAAAGAGTACCAGGTTTTAAAAGTAAAGTGATTCTTTCAAGCTGCAACAGCAGCAATCCTTTACTATTTTTGAGTTGCTTGAGTTTATCATTTCTGCTTTTTTAAAAACTGCTACTGTACTCTTTACTAGAAGGAACAGCTCACATCACTGTAAATAAAGAAGGGGGATATGTTTTAGTCCTTTGTAATGACCCTTTGTAATGTGCAGTGATTGTTTGTAATGTGCAGTGATTGTTCGGTTAATATGGAGAGCCAGATAATCAGCATTCTACTGTATTTTTCCATTGGAATTTGCCAATTTGTTAAAATCTAATTATTCTAGGGACATTTCCATTTAAAATGAAGCACCAGCAGAACCCCATGGAACTTGACCTAGTTTCTGCCAACTCACATGTCCAGTTCTCCAGCAGCCTGAGTTTCCGGATCCCTAGCAATCTAATTTTCACAGTTCAAGGGCAGCCCACCAGGTAGACTCCCTCACAGTCAAGAATCCCAGAGTTTCCAGGGTCTATGGCTCTGCGGAAGTCTCGGTGGTGAACATCTCCAGAGTCAGATGTCCACACTTTTCATGGAGAATTTTGAAGTTGTGCTCGAAATAGGAATGAAATCAAGTTTCAGAAATATCAAAATCCTCACTGAAGTGGATACATCCTTCTCTGCCCAGCGCTAAACAATGACACAGGACCTGTAGATTTTTCTGAGAACATACTCTTCTTCCAGTTAGCTATTACTTTCAATATCCCATCATCATATTAGTCATAGAGGAGAAAAGCTTAAGTAGCCTATACTCTATGGATAGCTGAGTTATTCACACTATATGGAAGAGGTGTAGTATTCTGATCACAGCTATTCCTTCATCCATTTGATCTGCTGCTGACAAATAGCACATGGGCTACTACCGGCACAGATTCAGCCCTACCTAACAGGCATCAATAGAGTAGGGTATCCTAATGAGCCTGTTGGGGGAAATGGGATCTTTGTGAGAAAAGATTCCTGATGAACCTGTGTAGGATAGGTCAGGTTAATTTATATTCAGCCTTGGGGTCTGAATAGCTTTCAAACAGTATAGCACTTCAGTATGAATATCAGAATCCAAATAAGGAGCTACTTGCCTATCACTAACCTAAATGTGTGTATATATAGACTCTGGCGTTGTCCAAAACCTTATTGCACAGTGTTTTTTCCATAGATACATACAGTCCAAAGCCAGAAGGGACCATTGTGATCATCTAGTCTGACCTCCTGTAGAACACAAGCCAGAGAACTTCCCCCAAATAATTATTAGAGGAATCTTTAGGATAACGTCCTATCTTGATTTTAAAATTGCCTTTGATGGACACTCCACCAGAACCTTTGGTAAATTGTTACGATGGTTAACTACTCTCACTGTTGTACAATGTACTTCCAGTCTGAGTTTGTTTAGCTTTAACTTCCAGACATTGTATCATGTTACACTTTTCTCTGCCAGACTGAACAGCCAATTATTAAATATTTGTTCTGCATGTAGATACTTATAAACTGTAATTAAGTCACCCCTTAAGCTAAACAGACTCAAAGAGCAGATTACCAAAGAGCTCAATCACTATAAAGACATGTTTTCTAATTCTTTAAACATTCTTGTGACTTTTTGGAACTCCCTCCAGTTTATCAGACGCCTCCTTGAATTGTGTGCACTAGAACTGGACAGTACTCCAGCTGCAGTTGCAACCGTGCCAAATGCAAAATAACCTCTCTATTCCTACTTGAGATTCCCTGGGTATGCATCCCAGAATACCTTTAGCTCTTCTGGCCACAGTGTCACACTAGGAGTTAATGTTCAGCTCATTATCCATCACCAAATCTTTTCCAGAGTCACTGCTTCCCAGGATATAACCCCTCATCCTGTAAATATGGCCTAAATTCTTTGTTCTTAGATGTATGTATACACTTACATTTAGCTGTATTAAAATGTATATTGTTTGTTTGCACCCAGTCATCTAGATCATTCTGAATGCTTGACTTGTCCTCTTCATTATTGGCCAGTCCAATTTGTGTCATCTGCAAACTTTATCAGTGATGATTTTATGTTTTCCTCCAAATCACTGATAAAAATATGAAATAGGGACATGAACTGATAGCTACGGGAACCCACTGGAAAACACATCTACCCAATGACCATTCCATGTTTACAACTTCATTCTGAGACCTATCACCCAGCTTTAATCCAGTATTACATTGGCATTGTTGACTGATAAAGTTCATTTTCCAGTTGGTATTGGAAACTTTTCGTTTGCATGTGGTAGGTTGGATGAGTATCAAAGAGATTGCTACATGGGACTCTAGATAAATCAATAGTGACACAGTACAGTGTGCTTTCACAGTTCCTCGACTGGGGAAATTTAAGGCAATATACTGGGTCATGATAAAAATGCTGATCAATTTTCATCTTGCACATAAGACTATGTCTGCAACTTACATGCTTCCTGTATCATCTATAATTCACATGGCTATGTAAGATCTGCTTAGTGACCCAGTGTAGCACAAATGATTTACCCATAGATTCCACTGTCACAACACGTTCAATTTCCCCGCCTAACATCCCTCAGTTTCCCCTTGCTTTTGAGTAGATTGGGTTCAGCCCACTGGCCAAGCCATAATTCCTCCTCTCTCAGGAAAAAACAATAGAGCCAAAACAAAAGGCATATTCCTACAGCACACCCCAGACTAAGAAGTCCCTTTACCAGGTTCTCTCCTCCGGTTATAGGGAAGTGAAGGGTCTCCCCTCTCTCAAAACGCCCACCTGTATCCCTAAACAAAGATAAAATGACAACATCGAGCCTTGAGTCCACATCTGTACTGCATTCCCAAAGGCATCTTTCACTTGTTTCACCCTCCCACAATCCTTCTAGATACTGCCTTCTCCCATAGCCTGTTCTGAACTCCTCTGGGTGGAGAGATCTACATCAGATCTGGTCTCTCTTGAGATAAAACTGCTTTTTATATACCCTAGAACTCTTTCTAGAAGCAGCTGACAATTCCTTGATTCCCTTTGGAAACTACATTCCTAGAATTCCTCTGTTCCATGCTTAACTCAAACCTGTCTGTGCTTGGCCAATAGCTGCTCTTAGGACATACAGAAGCTCATGTTGAGTTATACCAAGGCAGTTGGGAAACTACATCAGTGAAGAAGATCTCTTTCAAACACCCTGGGCTCAAAGCAACTACTGAACACCACAATTTCTACACCAGGAGGAGAAAAAAAAATTCTCTTTTTCCTAAAGTCATATTGCAGACAAGACATCTTAACGCTACAGCTTGTTGACTGGTTAAGATAAATGCTAATACTAGGTATTTACCATGTGCAGAAAATATATTTTCTTCTACTGAAGACAAGACCTGAGAGAACAAACATGTTATATGTGGGTGTAATAAAATCACCTCTTCAAGGAAAGAAAATATGCAGCAAAATTAGCTTTTACATGGCTTCTGCTCACTTGTGTGTGTGTGAGGGAGAAGGATGGGGGCAGGCACACACTTGAAAAATTAACTAGCTTGGACATATTTCCTTGAAGTAGTGACATAAATATGCTACACAGCACAGACCAGGGCAAAAGGACAAAAAAAATAAAAAACCCACAATCCAAACTTACCTGATACATTATAGCTACTTACAAGTAAGGCCTCTCTCTGCCCTGCGGCTTTATAGATGTAATATTTGTCACATTTGGTCAACTAATTATTTCCAAGCTCCATGCTCAGACATAATAGCCTAAAAATGGAAGTGTATTTTTAGTTTTCAGAGCATATGAAAAAAATAGATTGTTGTGCTGTAGCCATTTTTGGTGGCTTTCATTTTTAATCACTCTTCTTATACAAAAATAATTTCTATTATCTTTCATTCTGTAAGAGTGGATATAGGGGGAACTTTTTAATCAAAAGTTGGCCTTATATCAGAACCACTGCTCCTCTGGGTTCTGCTGTCACTGACCCAGAGTAATAGGAATGAAAACAATTTGCTAAAAAAAAATTTGCTAAAAAAATTGTTTGCTAAAAAAATTGTTTGCTAAAAAAAACAATTTGCTAAAAAAAAATCTTGCCCCAAATTTAGAGGATTCATTAGTCACATTTGGACATCTAGTCTACAAGCCAAAGTTATTCCCCTGCTCATGCATACATACTTGCACCAGCTCTCATCAAGCTAGTGTGAATAAAAATACCAGTCTTGCCATTGTAGCATACGTACAGTGCAGCCCAGGCACAAATGAGTGGATACTTATTTGGCACAGCTAAGCCATGCCTCCTCAGTCATTGCCCATGCTACCAAGACTACACTTGTTTATACTCATCAAGCTCGTGTAAGTGTGTGTATACAAAGGGAGAGGCAGGGAGATAGCGCACTCCTATCTTATAGTGTAGATGTAGCCCTATTAGCAAAAGGAGCAATGCATGAAGATGCAAGTCATCCATTCACAGGACAAGAGCACTGTACACTGCATTTGAAGTTCAGGATAATTTTGGATGTTCCTGGAAAAGATACCTCCCATCAACTTGAAAGGGAATCGTATTATTTCCTCATTCTTAGCTCCACTATCATCAATACTTCCATCTCAGAACAGACTTAACACACAACAATGTGAGTGGTAGCTACTTGACATTAGAGAGATACCTATGATGATGAATGTTGAACCATGCTGGGTCTGATCCTCAATTGCTGATTGACAGCAACTGAGGATCTGGCCCACTGGTTTAAAAAGTTGCAGCATTCCTTATCATTAATTGTACTAAAGAGCAATTCTTGGGAGGTAAGATATTAATACTACCAAAATGGAAGGATCAAGAGGACAAGATATCACCATGTAGCACTGCAGGTATGGGGGAATAATCTTGCAAACCTTGGATAAATGACAAACCAATACGAGGGGTGAAGGGAGAGAGAATGGGAAGAGTAAGGAAGTCCTTGCTGAGCACCATTAGCTTGAAAACTAGTCAATTAAAAAGAAGCCATTTCAGTTATTCCACCTACCTCTGAATTTGCCAATTTCTGAGGTTTTACAGTCACATTTTCCACTTTTTAAATTGTTTTCATTCCCTTTTACTGTATCAAAAGGCCATGCAAACAATTAGAGAAATTGATCAACTACACAGGGGAATGAGCATCTGTTTTGATAGAACTGACCACACACAAAAGTGAACAAACTTAAAAATGTAGGATGGAGGGGAAATGTTTACAGTAGACTCAGGTAAAACTTTTAACACTAGTAAGTAAAAGCCACATATCTGTGTGGGGTTTTTTAAGTTGCTGATGTCTAGTTTGTATATTTGAAGAATTCCATCTAAAGCTCACCTCACAATTCTGTTGTTAGAAGATCAACAAACTAAAAGGCCAAACCTCTTGGCCTCAGATGTCTTCATGCAGCTTCCATTGTCCTGCACTTGCATCTGATCAGAATTTCCCCTCCCCCTGGCATTTTTATATTATAGTTACATAAATACAAGCAGAAAAGTGGAAAGTAATAAACGATCCTTTATATTTAATTTAGAAATTTAAATTAATTTAAATTTCATAAGAGAACAAGATATGGAAACCCTCCTTGGACTTTATGGGACTGTCACAATGTACACTCACTGCCAGTGGTATCTCCTCCTGGCCACCTGGTGGATTAGTTCTGCCAGGTATTGCACCCTCCTCTGCTGGGAACTTCTCTGGTCTTGTCTTGTCCTGTAGCCCCTCTCGTTCAAGGAACAGTAGCCTCCTCTTCATGACTCAGCCTCTGGCTGGGTCACAACATCGGTTTCTCCTTCAAGGGGTTACCCAAAGTCCTTTCATGCAAACCATCTCAAGCAGTCTTCTCCAGCACTACACAACGGAGCCACTTCAACAGTAGCCAGTAAGGGAACCCAGGCCCACCCACTACTCCTGCTTCCAGTCCAGGGACCCTATACCTGCAAGTATGGCATGCTTTCCCATAGCCCTTATCACCACTTCCGTGGACGCCTTCCTACAAACCCTGGTTCCCCTCCTTTCTCTGGATGTACCAACTCCAACCCCTCCTCCCAGGGAGTGGCTACAGTCAATCCCAGCAACCCTTGTCTTCTGCCAGCTTCCTGGCTGTATAGGCCCCTTCTGTTCCTGCCCAGCTGAGTCTGCTTTCAAGCAATTCCCTGAGCCCAGGCTCTTCCTCCAGGCAGCCTGTGAAGTTAATTGGCCAGGCTGGCCACATTAACCCTTTCCCATCTTGTGGTGGGGTGTCCATCACACACACAGGAACACACATTTACAGACTGGAATTTTGTAAGCCAGTTAGGCTGAGAGAAGTCTGGACTTTTGTCTGACGTCAAGAACCACTAGATTTATGAAGAGATGCATTTTGTAGCACTTTATATATCCCAGGGAAAATATAAAACCCACAATAGAAGAGTTTATAGAAAAAGGTCAGATTCGCTCACCTAGACTTTTTAGGTTCAAAGCATATTCAGTAACCCCATTTCAGGTGAAATACTTCTTCAGACCATACACGTAAAGGCCTTTTTAGAAGGGGACGAAACCAGAGAGATTCTCCAGTTAGTGATTTTAGACACCCAAAGAGACCACTGGCCTCCCTTTCAGACAGATACTCTGAATAATGTTATCAAACACGTTTCCTTCCTGAGGTCATTGTAACCCTTTGAAATTAAGTCTTGATCCTGTACTTTCTTCTGTGGAGGAAGACCCCTATTCCTGCTCAGAGCTCCAGGAGCAATG
This sequence comes from Dermatemys mawii, assembly GCA_007922305.1. Classification (NCBI taxonomy): domain Eukaryota; kingdom Metazoa; phylum Chordata; order Testudines; family Dermatemydidae; genus Dermatemys; species Dermatemys mawii. The sequence goes on along the minus strand of ML677445.1, from coordinate 3,231,397 downwards.
TATGTGGAAGTATAGACATACGCAGCACAGTGCAGAACTAGGTAGAACTAGAAACTATGAGGCTCTTACTTTCTATACATTTGTACAGCAGCCAGCACAATGCAGCCCCAAACCAAAGTGAAACTTTTGGGTGCTACCTCAGTACAAAACAGTAGATATGCCAACATACAGACAAAACATAAAAAGGCAAGGATAAACTGCAGGAACTTCATCCACACACTTACGCATGTGTAACTTTAAGGTACGTTTTTAAGTACTTTGCTGAATCATTGTTAGGAATATGTTTAGATTTGCAAGGGTACCCAGTCCCCATTCCACTGCTCAAGCCACTAGATCATAAGTTCTCAACACTGACGTTAGTTGAGGGTGGACTGGATGTATGTCCCAAAATTATCTTGCAACACAGAGTCTTGATAATGCGGGGGCGGGGGGAGAGGAAGAAACGGGATTAGAACCACTGCAATTGATCATGATGCCTTCTCCAGTGGCCGGCCACCCATTCTTCTGATAATGGGAGCGTGTCATCTCATGGGAGCTGGCTATGTACATTCTAGTTTTAATTTAGCTCTGTTGACCAGCTTTGAAAAGAAGCCCTTGAGAGTATATCTTCTCAAATTTTGGTTTCGGGAAAGACTTAAAATGAAAGTGTAGGATACAATTCCTTCTATGCAAGACGATTGAGTGAGCAGGAAGATGTTAAATGTGAGCATGCCATATAGAACTGATTTCAAAGGAAAATAAATAAGAACTGAAAAGTGGCATGCATCAAAAGATATATTGCACCTAAATAATAATGCCTGGAAAAAGACTACATATTTCATTGTCATTTACAAAAGAGGTATGTATTATTCATTATAATGAATTAAGTTATAGTAACTTAATGATGATGATTCCTAAACTCAATAGCCATTACACAAAAGGACATTTTAAAGAAGTATTTTGTATTAGAATTAGAGAGCTTGTCGCTGTGAAATATGAATGATGTCAAATATACACCGACGAATGGTGAATGAGGTTACAGGAAAGTCACAAGCAAAGTAATGTCTCTAAGAAGACAGTGTTCTGAGCTTGAAACTAACACTATATGGGAGTTCTGTTGGTCACAATACAAAACTAAACAAAGTTCTCAAACAGCCAGATTTTCAAGAGACCTCAGAATCCAGGAGTACCTGCTGACATCAATTTACTAACACTCAAGCCCAATAAGAGCTGCTGGATTATTATTGATTTAGGTGCCTGAATCTAGATGCTTAACATTATGTTTCTTCTTTAAAAGGTGTGGAGGGTTTGGGGTTGCGAGGAGAGCTGGGGCATACATTAGCTTTTCTGCTACAGAAAGTAACTGACAAAGATCATCTCGCCATTGTTTGAGTGTTCTGTTATTTCAAGTTTGCTACAGTAACGAAAATCCCATTTTAAGTTTATATTAAATGTAAGGTTCATTGTCTGAAGCTGAAGGAAAGATTTAGATTTTTGACCCAGATGGACACTCTCATGATTAAAAAAAATAACCAGTAAAGGAAACAACATGATTGAGATAAGAAATCAAAGATGCTAAAGATACCTAAACCCTGCTTGGCACTATGCAGTGGAAATACCATTCAACCTCTTCAGAAAGGCAATGCAGATCACTGGCCTTCTTGTAGTAAAGCAGTAATTTCTACAACAATCAACAGCATTACTTATTCATAACCCCAATCCTAGAGATTCATGTTTTGCTCTACAAAATACAATATTTTGTATATTACCTCTTTGTAGATGTGTGTCATTTTTCTACCACATTAGAACCTTGTACAAGAGCTGGCTGTGGAGCTTGCTAGACCATCAGTGTGGATTTTTAATTTTTTTAAAAAAGGATAAAAGGGATGACTTGGCTGATTGTACACTTTTCAGCCTGACATTGATCCCAGGCAAGATAGTGGAGCAGCTGACAGAGGACTCAAGGATCAATGTAAATATATACTTCTAGGAACAAAGAATGTAGGCCACGCTTCTAGAATGGGGGATTATACCCTGGGAAGCAGTGACTCTGGAAAGAAAAGGAGGGTAGCAGTAGTTAATGAGCTTAACATTAACTCCCAGCACAATGTTGTGGCCGAAAAAAAGCAAATGCCATCCTGCAATACATAAACAGGGGAATCTCAAATAGGAGTAGAGAGGCTATTTTATCTCTATATTTGGTGCTAGTGCAACCAAAGCTGGAATACTGTGTGCAGTTCTGGTGCACACAAACAAGAAGGATGTTGATAAATTGGTGAGGGCTCTGGGAAGACCAAGAAGAGCGATTATAGGATTAGAAAACATGCCTTATGGTGACTGAGCAGTTTGACTCTATTAAGTGTAACAAAGAAAAGGATAAGGGGTAACATACAGTACTTACAGTCTTTAAGTATCTACATGGGATATACATATTTAATAGGCTCATCCATCTAGCAGAAAAAGGAATAACAGAATCCAATGGCCGGAAACTGAAGATAAACACTTTTGCCTTATTTCCAGTCTGAATTTGTCTAACAGTCAGGGGAATGAACCATTAGAATAATTTACTAATGGCTGTGGTGGACTATACATCACTGATCATTTTTAAATTAGACTGGCTGTTTTTGAATTATCTGGGGGAAAATTCTGATCTCCTGTGGAACAGAAGCCATGAAAAAAATTATCTCAATGGTCCCTTTTGGCCTGGGAATCTAAGAAAAAATAAAATGAAGCATTGGGTTTCTATTTATTAGATAAGCAAACTCCTCCTATAGAGCAGTATTATGTAATCAGGGAGTCGTTGGCATGGAGAAGTACAGAGAACAGACTATCTAGCTTCTCCTGGAAGGATTCACCTTGGGGGTGAAGGAAGAGAAATACCAGAAACTGTTCAGGAGAAGTGGTATGGAAAGGAAGTAAACTCAGAGGAATCGCTGAATATGTTCAAATTCAGGTAAGATTCCAAACGGCTCAGTTAAGTTCCATGTTCCTTTACAATTGTCCTCTTCTGCTGCACAGCTCTCAGTTTCATGAGCACAGTCTTTCAACCTACTGACAGCAGCTGCAACCTATCAGATTTTCCATCCAGATTTATAACAACTCTGGAGTTTATGAATTCCCTCCAGTTCTGTGCCATTTTCATAGATTTTTTTTTCCATTGGCTCCAACAGTGAATAAACAGTTTCCAGGTGAGTTAGTCTATGATCAAGTCCCTGGGAGTGGGCTGGAAGTTTATTGGGTAAGCATATAAATACAGTGGAATTTCAATGGGAAGGTTTTGAAAACTCTCAACCTTAGTGTCTTTCATATAAACTATATCCTGGACCATTTTACATGATTGAGAGACTGACTCAGTAAGGCACTTCAGCACATTCTTACGTGCACCCTTAGTAAGGAAGCGTGCTTAAACACATGCACAGTTTTAAGCATAAGTTCAAATCCTATTGCCTTCAAATGCCCCCTTCCTGAATAAGAATGTTTTCTACAATTGGAAGCCAAATAATTAGTTCTGCCTGAGCTATTGGCAAGAAATTCAGGAGATGCAGAGTGAAGTTTACACTGTTTCCAATCTAATTCAGTGAAAATCTGTGGAGTCTTGCAGATTTCTCTCTTCAAACACTATTTTAAGTGTCAAGGACAGAAAAATATCCAAAAATGCATGCAATAAATCCCTTATGAATTGTTTACTCACCTGTATTTTATAAAAGTTGTTCAGATCTGTGCAAGACTGAGTCTGAAGGATTTAAAATTATTTTTTTCATTCAAAAATGGCTTCATAACCATGAGTTATGAACAGATTTTGTCTCAACACATCTGGCAGAGCCAATACTCAAAACAGAAGTGTGCAAAATATTCGTAATAAAAATTAAAATACAACAATAACTTGAGCATTTTGTTGGGAAATCCATATTTGTCCTGTTTGTGACAATGTCACTATTTCTGCAGAATTTTATGAAAATGGGAAGTTCTGGACATAGAAAGGAAACATTTTGTGGAAACATTTCGAAGTAGTGTATTGCATAGCCCTGATTAATCTGGAGATAGCAATTCCCATGTGTTGTTTCCACAAAGATTTACACAAGGGTTTCCCCTGCAAAAACCGAGAAGACCTACTATCTGATTAACTGTTACAAAAATATTGTTATGACAGACTTCAACTTTTAAGAAAAGAAAAAGTAAGTATATTCTAAGTCAGGACAAGTTTCCTTTTATTCCTTTTATTGAAAGGGTAAAGAGGATCTGAGGAACTAGACCTAACATGATTAGAATGGTTTCTATATTTAAAAACACTGAGACTAAGGTTCACGTGTTTTAGCCTTTGATTTTTAACTTGCACAACACATATTTTAAAAACCATCATAACTAGGATAAAAGCAGGTAAGAGTAACCTGATAATCATAATGTTGATAAATGTTTTCTGCTGCAGTCATATCCAATTCACTGAAAACCAGAGGTTACAGTAAATAACAGATACCGTTATTGGAGAGTTAAGCCAGATTCAGTTCTGGGTTGTGTAGCAACAAAATTGCCTGCTAGGTTCCAACAGCAGAATATTTCAGACTGGGAGTGTTATTAACAGTGAGAACGCAGCTTAATTTTCAGGAAGAATTTGCAGAGCTAGCAAGTCATTTGTTGACTTGTAGAAAGAAGAAAATTTATTATGACAGCAATTGAGAAAAATAAATCAATCTACAGCCCACAATGTCATTTGAACAGAGTCACTTTTCTGACTATAATTCCACTTTTAAAAAGTGGGCATAACCTCCTAACTGCCCTTGGTTTTTCCATGTTAAATTTCCCTTTTTCTCTGCCATAATTCATCACTCTAGGATCTGAAAAGTGTGAAGTTATGACAGATTTTAATATAACAATTGCTTCCTTTCAAAACCAGTAAAATTTACAGCATTTTCTAGCCTTCATTATTCCTTTTTCTAGTGGGTGTCCCTGAATTTATGTGTGTTTTGTGTGTCCCTGAATTTATGTGTGTTCTGTGTGTGATGTTTGATTTTTCTGTCAGATATTTGAGAAGCAATGCTGGAGAGCATTTTCCCCCCCATGTCAAAGTAGGTATTTCAGATCCAGTTTTGCTTTATTTTTCCCTAGGGAAGAATTTAGTGAGATACCTTCCAAAGATGGGTCAAGTTTGCAGAAATAGCCATGACATCTTTAAAGATCTGAACAATCACATGTGAGCATTACTGATCAACCTGTGAGCCACCTGTTTTACTCCTGGTGGCACTAATTACCCTTTGCTGTGCTGGTGAGGTTTCCCTAGAAATAACATTGCAGCAACTGAAATGATGATTTCCCCAGACCAAGATGTCAAAGTGAAAGATTTCCCTTGCCTCTTATTCCTCAACTACCGCATGAAGTGCCAGGCCCCAGGATCAGCTAAAGAATCTCTTTCCCCCCGACATTAGCATTGCTCCTTGGGGATATTCCTCTCCCCTTCTATCTAGGTTCATTTAAGGTCCTTATTAATATAGCACTTGAGCCTCAAGAATCTGTGCATGCCTGGAGATACTTTCAGACTGCACATATGACTGCTGCACTGCTGTATTGCTCTCCCTCATCCTGTTGTTCGCACATGTGAGAGTAAAGAACACTTCCTCGCCCAACTGAGAACAGCTTGGAAACTTACTGCCTTCCTGCTGTGCTGGGGGTGGGAAAAGAGCTGTGATTCTCTGACAGCTGGAGCTTAGTCTATTTGCCCCCTGCGTGTGATGCTCATAAGGGAGTTAAAGGAAGGGGCAGCTCTTCTAGCACTTGGAGAGGAGTGATTGCTTGCTCAAGTGTTCCTGAAAAAGCAGAGAGAATCCTAACCATTGCTTCTCCGTGAGGCTATCCTTTCAAGCAGAGCAATTGTTTCAAGTTGCTACATTGGCAAGTGTTTATGTCTCTTACCCTGAGGCCACAAATGTCTGCTGGTTGATTTAAAACTGTAGGAGCACAATCAGCCTAACCCAGATCTCAACCAATGTAGAATAAACAGCCTCATGATTTGAACTCTGAAAGTGTGCTCCCATTGCATCACCTGCCCTTGGTTATGCTACAATTGTCTAGCAATTTCTAGAGTAGGTTAAATCAAGACTTTCGCTGACCCAAATTCCCAGCCCTGGAGGACTGTTGTCTTTCAGTATTTCCCCAACCTCTGTTTCCTTTTTCTAAGCTCATGGTACTACTTGTTCTATCTCCAAAATGAGATGCAAAATGGGCTCTTTTTTATGCCCTTTTGGAAGAACAAATAACACATCTAATGTGCCTCTTGCTTTTATGGTCTCTGTGCTAAGACAGTTAGTGTCCCCAGTAAATGTGGAGGGCAAAATAAATGGTACAAAATGCCACAAAAATGAAATACAGGGGCCAAGAAGCAAGATCATTTCCCTAGCTTGTTTGTAATTAAGTGTTTTAAAGGAAAGAATGACAGAGCAATGTTAGGGGATAAAAATCTCTTGAGGAGAGGAAAACAAAATCTGGGAAGGAGGAGGGGATGAGCCCACAAGGCACTAAGAAAACTGAAGATATTTGATTCTAACATATTCAATATTTGTCTCCAGTGATGCACTAGAGGCTGTACAAACAAAGAGCTATAGTCCCTGCCCTAGAGAGAGAGAGAGGGAGAAATAGCACACGCAGCAGAAATGGAGGATAATAACAAAGCAGTAAGGAGGCCAAGTAGTGATTGTCCCTGTCTGATCCATCTTCCCCCTTTCCTCAGTGTGAAACACTAGAGATAAAGGAGAGAGAGAGAGGAGACTTCTACTCCTCTCAGACAATGGAACAGGGATCCCTTGAGTACCAATGGGACTAGGAGAGGAAGGGAATGGGAAACTCTATTGCACCCCGACATATAGGCAGCTGGTGAAAGGTGGAGAGCCATCTCCTGGGCATACAGCAGCACCATGCAGCAAGCTAGGTGGTTAATGGAGAGCTCTGGTCCCAATAATTCCAAGTTTTGATTACACATTGTGTATCATGGCATAGATGTGAATGCAAACGTCTGCTGAAATCCTGCCCTGTTGAGGGCAATGGGAGCTTGGGCACTGACTTCAAAAGGGGTCAAGGTTTCACAATCCCCAAACACCCTACAACTATAGGTTTAAGTGTATTTTTCCTCATCTGGGGTTCTGCCATGCAGACTAAAAAACAGGACCCTAGAAATGCTAAGGCAACCTCTCCCCACCTCCTACCCCCACCCCAGAAAATCAAAACTGCCTTAGGTTAACTCTCACAAGGCAAGACATGCACCTGTTTGCAGTGCCAAAGCATCAGCACTTCTGTTGCACAAAACTGAGTGTTTCAGTTGAGAAGATCTGCATACAAGCTTTAAAGAGCCATGAACTGGTGTTTGGTCTCTGCCATTTCACTGGAGTATTGTTGTGAAGTTGGAACCAAGTCTGATTATCGGGGCTCGTCTCGAGTATTTCCCTCCCCAGACAGGGGTCGTATGCAAGGTTAAATTGGGTTTTCTAGGGCTTATCTTGAAATAAAATGTGGAAAGCTCTATTCTGCTCCTTTCCCCCCCTCACCCAAAATCCACTTTTAATCAGATACACAGACTATGAAATGAGCCCAAATAGACCTAAGATGTACACAAGCAATTAGCACACCAGGAGAGGAACTGACAGCTAGGGAGGGGTTGACATAAAAATGTTCTGTAAATGGTGTTGGTGCCACACCATGGAGAAACAGCAGACGAAGAGGGTCAAGATCTGAAAAGTGATGAAAAGCAGGCAATCCTCTGGCAATGCTATTTGCGGAGCTGCTGGTGGCTATTATTCTTTGCTGACAGTGGCACAGTCCCCATTTACCACAACCCGTTCGCAAGTCCGGAACCCTGCAGAGAGCACTACTAAATTAATGAATGATAACTCATTGTGTAGCAGGTGAGGCTCATTAGAGTCCATCTTGAAAATAAGGCAGGTGGGATTAGACATCTAGGGGAAAGAGCAGATGGGTTGCTAGGATCAGCAACAGTTCATATCAGGTTGTTTTTGAAACTAGAGGGATCACACATAGGGTCACTGGTTCCAGCAGTCATTTTTTTTTAAGTGTATGGGACTGTAGGCTCTGTCTAAGCCAGAGAAGAGGGGCTATTCTATTTTGCTAATAAAACTAGCCGCAAAGAGCTGTTGTTGCAAGGCTGAGCTATATCTACATGTCTGAAGTTGCTAGTTAAACTGACACTTGATGGCACTTGACAATATGAAGCATAATTCCTGCGCTTTGTAGGACTAATGTAACTTGCTTCATGCACAGCAAGGTACATTGGTTTCATTTGGTGCTGGGTGGAGACTTCATAACTTTGTAGTGTTTAAGTCAGTTACATTGTAGCTGGCCACTACAATGTAGCCATACTTGTACTTTTTCGAGGCTGCCACCATCCAACAAAAAAACCCACCTTGTTAGCGTTCTAGTGGAGTTGCAAATGAATGTTTACTTATTCCACATCAGTTGGAGGGCCAAGACAGGTAACTTTCTTAATAAGAGATAAGTAAATATTAATCTCAGTTTTGGTTGGGGTTTTTTTAGTTTTCATTGACTTAATAAAATTACAAAAGTCTGCACCCGCTAAAGAAAGTTGAAAGGTCTGTGACTATGCCAACTTTTAAGGTGTTCAAAATTCGTAATGTTCAGAGCTGGCTTTCTTGTTTGGCCCAGCATTAATATAAACACTTGTTTGCAAAATACAGAGCCAAGTTTAGATTTTGAACATTTGAGAGGAGCGGGAACTTGATACCCAGCATTTTGCAAGTATTGGTGCTGATAATAGCAGTAAGATGGTGTTCTCAAGAACCAGTCAGATACAAAGTAATAAAAGAAAGTTAGCATCAACTTTTGGAGAAGGGGTGGTCCCTGGTTACCCAATACCTTCGGCAACTCATTCACACCGCTCATTCATTACCTCAGGTTTCCTCATCTGTAAATTGAGGGGAATGTCCACTTACCTCACAAGAATGTTGTGAAGGTTAGTTTACAAAGTACACCAGAAAAGGGAGAACAAAAACAGGCAGGAAGGTGCCAGTGTCTACTGATTGACAGTGAACATCAATTCTCTCTCCACTTCTATCAAGCAGACATGGGGAGACAAAATGTAAAAAAGTACAAAGGAAAGCCAGACACAAGTTCATTACTAGGGGATAGTCAGTGTATTGGAGTTGGTATTTGCGGTTACAAATTAGAAACCCATCTTGTTCTGATTAATAGTCCCATTGAAGTTTTTTTCACCCACACCCCCTGACTCATACCAGTCCATCGCGTTATCATGGCATACTAAATTTAGCAGTTCATATATACAGATATACATACACACACGGATCAGCAAGTAGTGATCGATCCCCGAGCGTGCACCCCCTCGACTCCCGTACTCCATCTCTGCAAGAGGCAGAAGCGGAGTCAACGGGGGAGCGTAGCTGAAGTCACGTATCTTAGGTTGACCCTCTTCCCTAGTGTAGACCAGGCCAAACTTGACACTTAAAGGCTTGATTTTTTTTGAGTCTTCCAGCTGATTCAAAAACTTTCCTTCTGGTCACCTGAAAAGGCTTGAGACCTAGGTGGTACACTTAGTGGATTCCCAACTAAGTAGCAGGATAGGCAAAAATGAACAGGTGATTGCTGTAACTGGGGTAATGGAGGTCCTCCCTAAGTGGAGCAAGGGCACCCAACAGCATAACAGGTATTCTTTCATACAAGGCTAAATTCTCACTCAGGCCTGGTCTACACTAGCGGGGAGGATCGACCTAAGATATGCAACTTCAGCTATGTGATCGATCTCTACCCATCGATCCAGCCAGTAGTGTACACATGGCCTAAGTCTGTCCAGCCCTGTAAGAGAGTAAAGGCTTGTTTGCACTTGAAATACTACTGCCTCTATAGTGCTTCAGTGTGGACGCTACCTACACTGATGGAATGGGTTCTCAGGTCAGAGCAAGTGATCCACCATCCCTGACAGGCAGTAGCTAAGTTGACAAGTATTCTTCCATTGGCCTGTTGTTGTCTACACTGTTCGTTAGGTTAGCCTAACTATGTTGCTTCGTTGGGGATGGGGGAGGAAGAGGTGTGTGTGGATTTTTCACACCCTTGAGCAACATAGTTGGGTCAACCTAACTTTTTAGTTTAGACCAGGCCTAAGATGTTCTCTTACATAGCCTCCTTGGGTTTAGGCATGTGGCCTTGCTTCACTTTCATGCACCTCAGAGCATCTGTCTGAGGAGAAACAAGGAAGAGGCGGAAGTTTGGCTCCACACATTCATTAGCCAGAGCATGAAGTGGTAGTTTACCTCTGATAAAGGCCAGCTGTGTATTACCATCCTATCAGGAGGGAGCAGGAAGCAGTTGTGGTGCAGCATGGTGTCTGAGTCAGTGCCTCTTAGGACAACTTCTGGGAAGGATGTGGTATCCATCTAATATGTAAATAACTTCTAAACTAATGGCCTGCATTAGTTTAATCCACCCTCCTCAATGTGTTTATCCTCACTGCACCCCTTGGAGATAAGAAATGCAGTCATCCCAATTTAACATACAGGAAATGGAAGCAATGAGGCTAAGCCACTTCCTGTATGACCTTTGGCAAATTTGTGGCAGAACAAGGCCTTTGACCAAGGCCTTCAGAGGCCACAGCAAGCATGCTAACCACTTGGACTATTCTTCCTCACAGCTAGACATACTACTTCACTGAAGACTATTTAGAGCTGTTTAGACTGAGGATCTGGCCCACAATTAGCTCTTAAAATATGTACAATTTTTTAAAGAATATATATCTTTGTTCAAGGGTCATTAAGATTGGCAAAACTGACAAGACCTGAAATTCAGTGTTTGTGCTGACATCCTATACTTAAAGCAATAATCTTTCAGAATAAGTCTTGTTTTCAGTAGTGCAAGTTACAGAGAATGTCAGTCGTTGTATAAGACTTTCTGGCATTTTCAGTTTGTGCCATTCTTTGAATGTCATTTAGCTAGTATTTTGTATTTAGTTTCTCTGGCTCTCTTAAAGAGAAAGAAAGAGCATTCATCGAAGGTTATAACACATGCATTATTTACCTAAGTGACTGGAACAAACTCCTGAGGAGCAGTTTTTAGTCTTTAAATACATTTATTATTCAGGACGTTTGTTTTCACATATTATATATTTATGTAATTTTTAATACAGATTGTTTTTCAAACCCAGACCAACATGCAACATGGGCAATATTTTGTTAGTATAATGAGCTTTGAGAGGAAGCAAAGAGCAGAACTGTGCTGGGGACATGGAGGACTTCTGAGCCTTTTGAGGGCACAGACCAGATTGGGGTATGAGAAGAAGGGGCTTTGTAGCACTCGTACAATGTCTTAGAAGAGCACTATTTCCCCTGCTGAGCAGACAGCCTGCACATGACATGTCTTATGTCCCATTTAAATCCCTCAAGGCAAGCTTTTAAGTGAGTCATAGACCGATGCTGTATGTCTGCCCAAGGGGAAAGGTTATCCTTATGGCAGCACTCATCCGTTCCCCCAAGCCAACGGGCCATGAATACTCTGGCATTGTGGTAACCGACAGTCATGTTAGCCACTCCTTTGGGCTAGCAATAATGACACTGAAAGACTAGAATCCCACTCAACTTCTCTATGGCATGACCAGGGAACTCTGACTCTCTCTTTGTCCCTGCAGGATTTTGCCCTGTGCATGTGTGGTTTTGAAACCGTATTAACAGGAATTTAGGCACATCATAAGATGAGGCCAAACTGAGTTCTAAGAAGCACTTAAAAGTCTGGTTAAATGATAACCCCATTAATCGAGTGTGAGGCTCTAATATTAGAATGCTACCTTGAGACGGATGTCTTGAGCTTACAGCATAGTCAAGTTACTGGAAGAGAAGGCTGGTTAGGGAAAAGCATGGAATATGAGTGCCCCTTGTGACTTCTTCTGGAACAGCATGAGAATCTCAGTGCTGGTCTCTGTTTTCCTAAGAAAAACCTCAACCATCAGAGCCAAGAGAAGATTGGATGAAAATTAATGGGTGAATGGAATTCTGTGCATGTCTTCCAACAATGGTAATTTTTATGTTCTGTTAACTACCACATCATATGTGTCCCTTTATACACACACAGCATAGACTGGTGCTGTGTCAAAATCACGTTTTGATCCCACTATAAGTAGGAATAAGCATCTTACTATTGTAGAAGTTACTCTTGCTCATTTGATGTTTGTTTTGCATTAGTCATTTAACGGGGAAAGAAGTGGGTGGGGAAGGGCTGTGTCAGCCTTAATCAACAAATCTCTAGTGTGAAGAGAGAGACATTTACATCACCCAAGATCCACACACAAGTCACATTTGACCCCAGGGCCTCACTTGAACTGATATGAATCATGAGTACCTGTGTGGACATCACTGAGGTAACACCAGTCTGAGAAGAGAGTGGTACCCCCAGAAACTTACAGTCAAGTTCACAGACATTTATCTTCAGGAACAAACAGTTCTGTAGTATTAAAATACTTTCAGGCTCCAGTCTTTTCCTCCAGATGTAAAGCATTCTGTTGCCAGTCTATGGGAGGTGCCATCCCCCTACAGCAAACAGCAGCAGCAAGAAGCCATAAGATAAATCCCTCCCACACACACCTTCCACACTAAACAAGTGTTTGTAGTAGAAAACTTTTATCCAAAAGAACAATATTTCAAGGAGAGGCTGTTTCATTAGAATTTAAAGAGGAACCCCCCCCCCCCCCCCCGCCACAATATCTTACTTTAAACATACTGCTGCCTGTTTTTAAATCTTTACTCACATTTCCAACAGCCAGCACATAAATCATTGGTTTCTTCCTTTAGTCTTAAACACAAAAATATATTTTTCTTACTATTGGTTTAAAACATGGATCACCTTGTATCTGTCTCAAATGCTTGGTGCTTTATTTACACACACCCCTTATCTTGAAGAATCTTATAAATATTTCCCACCTTTTAGTGAAGACACTGACTCCCCTGGCCTTTTACCTTGTGTAGTTACTTACACAGGCATAGAGTATTTAAAATGCTACTCTAGCAGCATTCTCCATTCATATTGGGACAGAGCATGGCCCAGCTTGTGCAGAGCAGGGGAGTGAGGGGGCTTCATGCATCCCCATATGTCCTCGGTAGCATATGCAAGGAAGTGAGTCAGAGCACATGGAGAAGAGCAGCTTCTGTGGGGCTTCTAATCCAATACACACAGAGAGGATGGGGTGGGAAGTTGCTGGAACATTGGCACCACCTGTCAACATGCTGGGTAACTTCACCAACATACCAGATATAGTCCATGTGCTCCACAGAACAGAGAGGCAGATCTACAGTCTGCTGCAGGGGGCAGTGCATATGGCAAAACTACAAACAGAGCTCTCTAGTGGCAGCATTTCCACCCACACAGCACTTGGCGCACTCTGAAGAAGCAGGCCTCAAATATTCTACTTCTATAACGAAAGGAAATCCAGAGAATTCGGAGATTTGCACGTCATTCTGCATAATATATTCTCCAAAGCCTTCTCATAGAACATCGCCATTTTCTCCCTTTGTCCTGCTGCATCATTCTAGCACCTTTTGTTTAGAATAAGTTTTAAATATAACCCCATAGTCCACACAGCAGATTCCCCAGCTGGTATAAGTCAGCGAAGCTCCATTTGCTTCAAAGTCCAGAGCTTCAGCAGTTGACATCAGCTGAGAATCTGACCCACCATCGCATTCGAATACAAGACATGAAGAGCAAAAGAAAAAATGTGGACTTGCTGGAAATACATGTTCCCCAGTAGAGAGTGATCAAGAAAACTATTAAATATGCTAGACTGAGGGGACTGTTCTTTCCTTAAACATGTAAACCCTGCTGCCTCTTTACAACAGTATGGGAAGCAGCAGCAGTAGGTAACCAAGAGGACCCATCTATTTTGTTATTATTTTGAAAAATGCTGGAGTATGGCAAGACATAGAACCACCTTAAATGTCAGCGTGTGGGATTGGGGTAAACACAGCAAGCTGGTAATCCATCTCCTTTGTTTTACTGCTGATAGCGGATTTAATTGTTAGTAGGAATAACCACTAGAAATGAGAAGTGAAAAAACTTTGGGCTCAATCCTGCTTTAAGGCAGGACAGAATTGGTCCACGGAATTCATTGAGTGGCATTTAAACTCTTTCCTACGTGGAAATCCTTCCCTCCACTCCATGGGCTGGAGAGGGTCCCCAGCAGCAGAACCAGCATGAGGTCCCCCTGCAGAAGGGTGGAGGAGGGTAGAATTTAGTAGGCAGTATAGTCATCAGAGCTCTTCCCCAGATGTTTGGGTTAACAAATGCAGTTGTATAGCTGGTCACAGAACAGTAGCAGCAGGAATACATTCCCCCTGAATGGAGATTCAGATTTCATTAAAGAAGCACATGAGTGTTTTTCCTTGCTATCTAGCCAGCTCTCCTCCAAGGTTCTAATCTACTTCCAGCTGTGCTGCTTTGGGCAAGTCACATTTTCCAGAGTGACTACTCCACTGATTGGATTGGATATCTCCATTTTTTATGGCTTAACTTGAGCCAAAGGTACCAAGCAACTGTAGCTGGAGTTGCTTGGCTCTGCCAAAAAACCCATCCCCACTTGTTTCAAGTAAGACTTCCCCAGGAGCCTGGTAGAAAGCACTCCAAATGAGTGGTTACTTTTGAGAATGATGACCTTAATTTCTCTATTCCTTAGTTTACCCATCTATTAAATGGGTACAACAGTACTTGCCAACTGTACCCTTACAATTAATGTATGTTTCCAGCATCCTGTGAAGTCATTGGATAGAGTGCTGAATAAGCACAAAATAACCTCCTTTTGAGGGTAAATTCTGCTACCCTCACTTCATTAGTATCTTGGTTTAGATGCAGTTATGTGCACAATAAGCTACTACTCACTATGAGAAAGGATGGGAGAGTTATTTTCAAAGGGTATCTAAACAGATTTTTTGGGACATTCTTCTCTTCCCAACACCCCCCCCCCCCCAATCTTGATTTAGTCTCATTGCTCACTGGCTCCTGCAGAGTGAATGAATACAAGGAGCCGTTCTCTTCTTGCAACTGCCTAGAGGGCCCTGACACTCCAAGGGCCAAAGTTGGTTCACACTAGGGTCCTCTAGGGTGCAAGTCACCCCAAAGGGTGTAAGACGGAAGCAAGGGGAGGCTGTGGGTCCGAGTAACATGAGGCCTCCTTCTGTTCCTGCTGGGGTTGTGCAGCTCCACTCTAAGCCACAGTTGCACAGCATGGGAATAGCCTGCGGCTGGCTCACCACTCTGCACTTTGTACCCGCCTCTGCCTGGGCCAGATTGGGAGATAGTTGATGGGGCTGGGTCATTAGCCAGTTAACAAGAGAACGCAGCTTATCAGCTGGGGACTGCTCCATGGGAGACGGGAAGGGGAAAGATGAAGGCTGGAAGAAGGATAAAATCTCAGAGAGACAAGGCCTCTTTCACTTCTTCCCCCTATACCAGTGGGATACTTTGAAGCTTGGAGACATGAAGCTGCCTTAGACATTGTTAATGAAGAACGCTGCAATGAACTTATGTAAGGGTATGTGAGGACTGTTTGCATAGAGCACACTCTGTGTTCCCTCGCAATTGAGCATTTACATACATTTAAAAAGCCCAAGAGCCAGCTTCTGCTAGCCAGACTATAGATCATTAGGTCTGAAAAGCCAGTCTAGGGATTTATGCCTCTTTTCATTGCCAGGATCATGTTAAATACATTGGAAACAGGCTATCTAGGATATGACAAAACAGGCTTAAGATTCAGGAGGGTTAAAACAGAGACTTTGGCATTGATAATAGTTTAGCAAAGTCAGAACAAACTCTTCTGACTGCAGGTTTTGGCTAGAGACCATTCCAGGGGATAAAGATAAGTATTTACTTTGCCTATTATTTATTATTAATCAAAAGAGTTCATTAAAATTGTAGGAGACAGAACATGATATTTCCAAGTTAAAGATGGAGCAAGGAGGGTGTTCACTTTCTACCTCCAGGGGCATTGAATTTCCATAAATTCAATTGCACTGGGATAAGGCAGGAGAGTACAATATAAATGAGACTCCTGGCTTGATGAACTCAGTCCATCAGCCTTTTGCAGTAGTGTGAATTCGTACAGTTTAATATTGGAAGTGATGTCTTTCAGAGACAGGTTCTCTCTGCTCTGTGTGGACATTCAGGAGCCCATGACAGTCCTGTTCAGGTCTTCCCCTGTCTTCTCTGTTTAACATGCAGATGACTGCACTTCGGTGGTACTGTATATACTGGCTGGCAGTTTGTAGAGCCCTTGGAGATCCTTCAAATGAAAGGCACTAATATGTTTTCATAATTTTGGGGAATCAATTTTTGCCATTCTTAACAGAGGGGTACACACACCACTCTCCAGGATGTACACACATGTAAACCTTAGTGCTACAGAACCTTATGGTTGCTCATCAAGGGGGATAATACAGCCTTTTAATAGGAGTTGTGTTTTTCACATTGTGTGTGTGTATATGTTGAGGGGAATATCTTATAACCAGTTCCAAGGGAACAGAAGAGTGTTCCCATGATCTGGAGATAGTTTGAGCAATGCATTAGTGGCCTAAGCAGAGGTCTCCTTCCTCTGTCACTCTTTACGCCCCATTTCCCCAATTCCACTCAGTGACCCCCTTAGTCCAACTCAGCCATCCATCTTTATCATTCCCTCCTCAGCTGCATGCTGCAACTGTGATGGAGAGGGGGCAAAACAAACGATATGGGAAGGGAGGCAGAACCACCACCTATTCACTCCTGAGCAGAAAGCCAACACAGGGTTATGCAACCACGCCAGGCATATGTAACCCTTCTGCCCATCAGAGTTGGCAGCAACAAGGGCCGGGTTCAGTATCCAGGGGTTCCATTCCAATAGCACAATACAAAAACTGGCTCAAGCCCCCACCCAGTGACCTGGGACAACCATATACCACTCCTCTGGGCGTCTGTAAGAGACAATACTTCCCCAAGCACAGAGTCTGAGTGTACCAAAGCCTTTTAATAACAGGGAGAAACAATGTGGCATTATATTGGGGAAACACCACAAACAAGGTTAATAAACCAAACCATGAACCAGAAGCCCCCCTCCCAGCAAATAGGCCGTGGCCTTCCCTTTGGCTCTTGAGTTCCACAACCCCAAAAAGTCACTCAATAGTCCCAAAAGTCCAACAGCCCAAGAGTCTCTGTTCTTGGTCTGTGCAGAGTTCAAAAGTCAATTGGCAGAGTCTTACCTCCAGCCTGGGTGGAGATGGAGGGTAGGGCACGGGGCACCTTACGTGGTCCAAGGCTGACTGCGCCGCCTCTCTGTGAGGTTCCGCTGCAGCTCTCACCGCAATCGGCTCTGCTCCGCTCTGCTGGCTGTCCTACGAACCGCTCTGCCTGTTGATCCATTAGCTGCTCTGCTAGCTGACACACAGACAGCTCTGCCACGCCAGTCACTCTGCCCGCAGCACCAACGCCTCTGCTAGTTGACAGACAGACAGCTCTGCCACACCAGTCACTCTGCCCACAGCACCAACACCTCCGCTAGTCAACAGACAGCTCTGCTGCACCAGTCACTCCACTAGCCAACACACAGACTGCTCTGCTGCATGAGCCACTCTGCACTTTTTCCAGACCCTCCTTCTTAAAACAGTGCTCAGTGATTTTTTTTAGCTTTTAGGTGATTTCAGCATACAATAGTGGAGCCTTAGTACAGGTGCACCAGTGAGCCCAAAACAATTTTCAGCTCAGCAGCCTAGAACCAGGCTCCTAATGGAAGCAGAATTCAATTCTGACATTCCACAGTGGAGAGAGGCAGGGTGCAATAGACCTGGGAGGCCCTCAGACAACACCCTCACCAAAAGGCATAGATGCTTATCCACCACCTCTCTCAATCTCACAGTGTTCTGAAAACACATGGCCCTTGCCCAGTGAGTGCTACCTAGATGATGGCGAGTCCCTCCATCATAACAAGGGCCAAGTACATGTCCATAGTCCTTCATTCACATAATCACAGTAACATCACTTTATCATTCCTGCCCCAATAAAATAGAAACTGGGGCTCCCTCATCAGCCGAAGTGGCCATGTGGGCTGCTGTGGGCTCAGGCTAGGTGCAGTGGGTGTGTCTATGCAAATTGATCAGCCCCAGACTTATTTTCCAAGGCTCACTGCAATTCCCATAGTTCGCCACCAGATGTCAGAATATATCTCATTCCTGACACTGCTTACACATATATAAGACCTCAGAATAAGAATTAAATATTCAGAATTAAGAATTAAGGGAATTCAGAAACATGAATTGTAAACAAGGCCTGGGGAAAGCAGGCTGAGTCCATAGTTGTGAGTCCCTAAAACAGAATCCCTAAAACAAGTCTCCTGTTGCCCATTCCAGGACAGAGACAAGAAATGTCCTAGACTCCCTTATTACAAGACTAAAATAAAAATAACTCATAGTCAGTTGAGAAGGTTCTTCTCTACAAACCGCCCACCTTCCTCATACTCACCATGGCATGCATTGTCTCCAGCCATTCTCATTAACCTACTTTCTTTCTTTCTTTCTTTCTTCCTCTTTTGCAAGTGGCAAACTAATTTCAGGGGAGGCTAATGGGCTCCAGTTGGCTTTGGCCCCCACCCACTCACTGTTGCCTATCAGTACAGAGTTCTATCATGGAATATCTGAGCCTCCTTTCTGATAGTCGAAGACCTTCGGATGAGTTGTATCTTTATCACAGCAGCCAACCAAAACAGCCTGAATTTTGAAGATCAAACACTTGCAACAAACTGCTCATAAACACCTCCATCACTTGTATATTCTAAGCCCTAACACAACTCACCAAAGACAGAGCCACAACCAAAGCATATGTCCCCAAAACCCATTTTAGTTTAAAATGGTAGCTTAGACATCAAAACCCATTTTATACCCTTTCCATTTGGCTTAAATCACATTTCTAGTATCAAACCAGCACCATCCCTGATTTTAGTCTCATACCGTGATGTCTACAAAATTTGACAATGACTATGCCATGGGCTGCGACTGCTGTGTATCATACTAGTCCTAACTGTCTCACTGTTACTTTGTGCTTCCCTGCCTGTTTTGTAGTATCCACCTGTTATTGTCCATAATCTTACTGCCTCTTCTTAGATTGTAAGCTCTTTGGGACAGTGTCGATCTTTGTTTTGTGTGTATGCATACGGACAGAATGCCTTGCATAAAGGGGTCCTGGTCCTTGAATGAGGAGTCTAGATTGCCTAGATGCTTCCAAAATACAAATAATCATTATATGTGTTGAGATCCTCTAAGAACATCACTGATTTTATCATTTTATGAGCTTTTCATAGGCTGTAGCTAATAATAAATAATCACCTTTAGATTATTCCTTCCTGCTTCTACAACAATGATGGGCATGAATGTAAAAGGAAGCAAAGTGCACCCTCAGCATTGCTCAGATGCACTAAAACCCATCATCAATGAAGGTCAGCTACATATCTAGAAGTAGATAGCAAATCACTCAGAATGTAGCCAAAACTCACTTTCTCTAGTGTATGCATTCCTAATGTTTCCATTATCAACATAGCTGAATCTTCCCTTAACCATTTTGGAATGCATAGGAAAGAAGACTTCCTACCTGTTATTACTTTCTTGAGAAGACATCCACTGTCTGGATGTTCACCTTCAGCTTTTTCAGCAAGTCACCTGCTTCTTGGAAAAATCCCCCACCCTTTTCTCTCTCTCTCCTCAAGGGGAGACTCCCTTGCTTCCCATTTGGCAATGGGAGGCAAGTCTGATGGGGAATGTATTATGGGCAGCTGTCAGGTGCAGGGTCTGACATTCAGCAGCGAACCCCAGAAGTATTGTGGCATAACACTTCCAAGCTCCATGCACCTCTGGTCCTGTATATTAGTTAATAATAGTGTCCCCTTTCTTAACTTGACTCAGATCACGGTAGTGTCTCTGTGCTATAATGTATTGTCTACTGATTATGACAGTAAACTGCTGCACACAAAAACATGACTCAGCAGGTGAAACTTACCTTTAGACACCTTCTGCTGCTTCCTTCGTTTAATTGTAACACATATATTTTGCTCCCCCCACCTCCTCAAAAAAAACCCCCCCCCCCCCGCCAACCAAACTAAAAACTCTTACAAAACTGCATTGGAAAAAAGCAATCTTTCTTTCATATGCAGACCCATGGCCTGACAGCAAAAATTACCCACTATACAATAAATACCAATCCCACAGCTCTTACTCACATGAATAGTCTCATAAAATAGAAATCAGTAGGATTACCCATGTGAGTGGGATCAGAACCTAGGGATTTTTCTCCCCACTGCTTTATTCTCAAGTGCTAAAAGTGCACAAGTTAGAGGCCTGCACACCATACAAGTATATTATGTCAATAGTAAGATTCCCATTGCCTTCAATGGGCTTTGGATTGGGCCGCTATTGCATTCAGCACCTATTGCTAAGCTCTTTTTGTTTTTATTTTTAAAGATTTTGCTCAGTAAGTTAGGAAAGAATTTTTTCTTCAATAAGGAAAACATCAGGATCAATTCATTCTGTCTGTTTTGATTGACAGTTGTTTGTCTGGACTTATAGGAGAGATTTTATAGATTTAAGTCATTATGTTGGATTGTTAAATTGATTGACTCTGATTAGGAAAATATGTGGCAGGATTTTTGCTCTGGCTTATATAACAAATTTGATGTGCTGATGGAAAAAAATGGATTTATGGCCAGTAGAGAGTGTATATGTGCACATATGTATGAATTGCATACCTGGTTTCTGGAGCGCCAGTAAGCACTTGTTTGACATATAATTTGCATCTAAATCAGTTACAGCACTGTAATTTTTGCTATTGTCAGACAAAAAACAGTCCATGCTCTCTGCAAGGTTTAATATACTGTTGGACATTTATTGATTTTTCCCAAGGTTTGTTGCGTCCTTGAAGCTCTCCAAAGCAAATTCACACTTGGCTCATCTGCTCTGTACGCATATGGTTAGGGCCCTACCAAATTCATGGTCCATTTTGGTCAATTTCACCGTTGTAGGATTTTAAAAATTGTAAATTACATGAGTTCAGCTATTTAAATTTGAAATGTCAAGATGCTGTAACTGTGGGGGTCCTGACCCAAAAAGGAACTAGGGTTGGGGGGGAGGTTGCAAGGTTATTTTTTGGGGGGGTGCGATACTACTGCCCTTACTTCTATGCTGCTGCTGGCAGTGGTGCAGCATTCAGAGCTTGGCAGCTGGAGAGCGGCAGCTGTTGGCTGGGAGCCCAGCTCTGAAGGCAGAGCCGCTGCCAGCAGCAGCACAGAAGTAAGGATGGCGTGGTCTTGTATTGCCAGCCTTACTTCTGCGCTGCAGGGGCGCTACCTTCAGAGCTGGGTGCCCAGCCAACAGCTGCCACTCTCCGACCCCCTAGTTCTGAAGGCAGCGCAGAAATAAGGGTGGCAATACTGCCACCCCCTCCTAAAATAACTTTATAACCCCTCTGCAACTCCCTTTTGGGTCAGGACCCCCAATATGAAAAATGATGCTTTCCTCTGTGAAATCTATATTGTATATGGTAAAAGCACACGAAAGACTAGATTTCATGTGGGGAGACCAGATTTCACAATCTATGATGGATTTTTCATGGCTGTGAATTTGGTAGGGCCCTACATAGGGTACTTGGTTTTCTCACAAGCAACTGGCCCAAATTTACCTGCTAAATACGCTTGCCAAAAAAGCACAAATTAAGATTGAGATTAGCTCAATGTTTCATGTCATAAAAATATTCTTTAGAAGTGGGTATATAAAACAGTGATCATTTGAATTCATTTGGCATTACAGGCCAAAGATAGTGTATATTTGCATGTGCCTCATTTCTGTGCACAGGTCCCTGATGCTAACCCATCAGTCACGTATTTGTGCACACACCTGACCCACTAGCGGACTAAATGGCTGTGTGTTTGAAAAGATGCCTAATTTGCACACTCAAATCAGGGCACTGCAAACATAATTCAAATACATATAGACACTATTGTGAGATTAACTTTGAATTTCTGGGCAAAAGTTTTCAAACTTGATTGCCTAAAGGTAGGCACTTAAAATCTATCCTTAGAAACCTAAATTTCTATTGAGTTCTGAGTTCTCATACGAGACTTACAAATGCTCAGCATCTCTGACAATCATGCCAATTATTTAGGTGCTTTTATATGGACTTCAGTGTGTAACTCTAGGCACCCATGTTAGAACATTTTAGTCACGGCCCCTAATTTTTTTTCCGTCGGTATGACACAAAAATATATGCCAACTCCTACATCTATAATTCATTCTCATGTACAATTTGAATCAATTGACATTTAAATTGTTAAAAATATAGGCTAGGGTCTGGATCCTCAAAGATATTTAGGACTAAATACCTGTTAGGAGTTTGGCCTAGGGAGAAAGTAATCAGGACAACCGAGATAGTGTTGGAAATAATTAGATAGTAGAGCTAATCCAAAAATGGTAATGAAAATAACATTTTGTAAACTTTTTTTTCTGTTTTCTGCTCCCACAGTGTTAGAAAGCATTATTAATCTAGCATCTTTACTGTAAGAAATAATGAAGGAAGCATTCCTTCTCCTGACCCCCAACATTGGAGCATATGCACAGAAGCTGAAAGACTTTAATTGCTTCTTGTTGATGATTCTGTGATGGGCAAATACCTCTGATCTGCAGCAGTGCTTAATTTAACTGTTTTGCATTTGTTAATACATTCCCGCTTTTTTATATTCTTGTGCAGTGAATAGTTTCCTGTTGAGCATCTGATTTAGTTTTGTCTGCTTGGATGCCCTTTTGGTAAAGGACACCGTTCAGGATTGGAATTAGAAGCATTCTATTCATTCCCCCCACCCCCAACAGCCCAAGGAGAAAGAGAAAGAAGAGAGCAAAGAGGCAGAGACTCAAACAAATCTAGATGCAGCAAATTCTCCAGCCGCTGAGCAATGAGGTTTCATACTCTGCTGGAGGACTCATTCATCTTAATCCATCTGGAAATAGGTCTACTTGCAATATTTCACAATCTAAGTACTTTCTGACAAATCTATTAATTATGCACTCAAACAAATTATTTGCTGCCTGTGGAGAATTGCTACTGGATTGTCTCTTGAGCCAGAATCCTTGTTCTTTCCTCTCCTTTTAACTCATTGCTGTCATCACTGCAGTCAGATTACCATCATCATTTTTTTTCTAAACCTTTAGTTGTTTCAAGTTCAGACTCATGCAAGGGGAGCTAAGGAGATATAATTGCTCGAGCAACACTGGCCTTAGCAAAGGGGAATAAAGGTCTATTCCCACCACACACCACTCTCAGTGTAGGGACTGCTGAATGCCATTTAAAGTGCAGGGGATAGGGCCTTAGTGCCACTCTTCCCAGCTATGCTGCTGATGCCTTGCCCCCTGCCTGACCCTCCCCTCTCTCAGGTGCCACCTCATCACTAGCCTGATCCCTGTCCCATGATCCCCCACACCTATCCTAACCCAGGAGGCTCAGCTCTCACCTTACAGTCTCTTCCTAAGAGTCCCTGACTTCCCACCACGCTCCTTATCTTCCCCCCCCCCGATGGTGAACCTTGCCTTTGGGTGTTGAGCCTGTCTTGTTTTGCAGTTCATCCCTGAAAAGAGATGTCGCAATTTTGGTAGAAAGCAGGGGAGGCCCTGCCTGCTGCACGCTGGGGCCACTCTACCTATAGCTGTGACCCCATGCGCCAGGTCGCAATGCCACTCACTCAAATTTTCACCCCACACCCACACCCGTTGTGACAATGGGGCCTCCAAGCCAAACATAAGCAGCAATGTGACCCCGTGCATCTAGAGTTGCCAATCCTTTAGGATTGTCCTGGAGTCTCCAGGAATTAAAGGTTAATATTTAACCTAAAACTGTCATGTGATGAAACCTCCAGGAATACGTCCAACCAAAATTGGCAAACTAACATGCATGAGCTCCACAATCAGCTGAGCGTTCCCACATGAGCCCCAAGCCAATCTCTGCTCCGATTAACATCTCCTGGAATATCCCTGGTTTCGGTGGGACTGCATGAGGGGTATATTGAGACAGGATCTCATGCCCTATTCCTCTGTTTTCATTGACCCCTTAGGGCTATTCCTCCTTCACAGCTTGGGTAAAATCCTGACCCCACTGAAGTCAAAGCAAAATATCGGAGTTTAGGATTTGACCCCTCATGAAGAGTAATTTTGTAAGTAAAAGTGTACTTATTATTATGATCTAACTGGAGCAATGATCCTCAAGAGCTGGAACTGGTTCTTGATAGGCTGAACAGTTCAGTTTGTCTTACATTACTTCAAATACAAGTATCTCCTTAGCTGTCAAGATATCAAAATGTCTCCTGACATGACAGAATAGATTGAATGACAAGTTGTAACAGCAATAACCCGACCTTGGGCAGACAGTGGGGTAAATTTTCAATCTGATAAGGGATTTATAAGTGAGACACTCCTGGACCTTACTGAAAATTGTTCAGATAAATCCCCATTCAATGCATTGAAAATTTTACTCTATATGACTAGATTTTAGCAATAATGCAGTTTTCTGTGGTCATTCTTTTCACTCTCTCTCTTTCATAGCAGCACAACACAGTATCTAAGGCACAGAGCTAGCATGTCAAGGGATATTTTATAAGGCAAAGGTATTTTGGCATGAAAGTAGAATTGGAAAGCTGCTGCACACACTGTACAGCTAACACATGACACTTCTCAAGTTTATGGCACATCGGAAAAAATTATCTCAGCACAAACTTTACAATCATCATTCTGCCTCTGGCCCTGCTTACTGTGGAGAAGTGATGCCCCCTTTGTATTGGGTAATACTTGAGACTGTAAATATGTGATTAAAATGAATACCAGTGTCAACCTACTTGCCCCATCCTCATCCCGTTTGCAACACTCAAAGTATAACCAATGGCATGTGTTACTTTCAAAAACGCTTCAGCAGCAACCCCATACACTATGCACAATTGACCTTCATTTAGCTAAAATAGATACAGTACTTGATAATTTGTCACTAAATAAATAAATGAGAACATTAAGTGCATGGATCTATCGTGCAGCTCAGTAGAAGAGGGAATGAATATTCGGTGCTTTTTCCATTTATCTGAACGATATAAAACTACATCAATTCTGTTTGGACAGCAGATGGTAATGTCATTTCTTCTTGCAAGTTTAATAGGCTTTGGGCAAACTACATAAAATCAGATCTCACTCTGTAGATTATATCTTATTCGCAACGAGCCACTGGAAATGAAACATCGAGTTGGGGGGAGAGAGAACAAATGCATAATCTCACTTTCTCAAACCTAGTTTATTCTAAATTTCCATGTTTTCTCATAAACTATGGCAGATATAAGTACACCTGACTATGCTCTGTGGAATCTTCTTTTACAGAATGTTTCATTACTATTGCTATTAATTGTTGATTTGATGGTAAAGTAGTAGCTCCAAGAGGCCACATGCAGGATGTGTAGTGGCCCAGGTGAAATGAGATGGTGGTTCAGCACAGTTCACAGTGGACTGATATTGATACTATATAATCCACCACAGTTTGAACTCGTTGACAATGTCAGCAGGATGAATGAGCGTACAGGGTGAGCTATATGGACCTTCTCATTCTAGTGGTGATCCTTTCAGGTACAAGAATGAAAATAGGTACTTTTTTAAAATACTAGATTGACAGTGCTGGAAACTGACATCCTCTTGATGTCCACAGATCTGGAACAGCATGGCAAGTGGAGGAGATCTTGCCCCATCCTCATCCCGTTTGCAACACTCAAAGTATAACCAATGGCTACACTGAGGTGGAACTCTGCAAAGAGAGAAAGAAGGAAACCCAGCAGTGGAAGATCATTTCCATTCTGTTAACGTCACGTGGTTCTTCCACATAAGCAGGGTTCAAGGTGGGTTATGGAGCATGCCTACATTTTTAGCAGCTGTGAGAACTGCTACAGATTTGGAGGAAAAGCTTTATGCTGTGAGTTCTTCTAGTCCCATGCTCTTTTGCAATTGTCTTTGACTTGTTAAAATGCCCAATGAAGATAAAGAACTTTCATATTATCTGCTACGGTGCTCAGCACAGACTGCTGATGTTGAAATCATCTCTCACCTCTGATCACTGCCTGTGTTCATCTCAGGGAAGGACCGAGGCCATTTGGCATTTTCACAATTCCATGTTTCTCACACCTCATTACAAACTATGTGGGTCCAAGCAGGAGCACACATCTGCTCTTTGTAAATGCAAAAGGATAGGAATAGGAAATTTTGGCTGTGTTTTCAAAAGTCATTCACCACTCATTTGTGCCAGCATTATCCACAAGCCATGCAAAATCAGTAGTACAGATGGATAAACCTCAAGAAACCATGAAGTTGAAAAAGATTTGATTTCATTTTTTACTTTTCTATACTGCACCCTCCTCCCCGACATTCACTGGCATCTCTACATTTCTCCATGATTCTCTTCCTAAGCCTCTGATTCACCCAAATCCCATCTCTTGCCTTCTCCCAGCTGTTCTTCATCTGTATCCCTTCCTGGTAACAATTTCCCTGTCATAGTGTACATCTAGAAGGGGAAACACAGCAGATTAGAGCATCGGAGGATACAGGTTCAGGTGAAGGCAACTGAGGACAGAAGCAGCAACTGAGCATAATTAAAGGTAAGAATCAAGAGAAGATCTACAAATAGAGACTTGAGAGACTCAACTGAGGAATCACTGGGTTGCAACCCCAGATGTTTGGTACAGGCTGGAGTCTGAAGGCATTCATTGTTCAAAGGATGGTGGATTTTGGGGTCAGTAGCCAGGGTCCAGGGGAGTAGGAAAAGTCACTTAGGAATAAATGTTCACAAAGTAATGCTTGAGTGAGGTCTGTATGCACTTGTGTGCCCATTGTTATACTCCATTACAGGAGCAAAGGTACACAAACAATATGCATATATCAACTGAACCCCTTCAACAGCATTTCTAACAAAGGCCCATTCTTCTCCAACCCCATTGCAAAACCATGGCTGCGTCTTTCCAGACCAGCTGTCACTTCCCCTCTGCAGATTCTCACTCCTCCCCCTCTTCTGTGTTGTGAGGGTGCACTATCTCTTCAGAAATACAGAAAGAAAAATTAAGGAAAAACATAACCAGAATGGAAAACACTTACCAGCTGAATGAGAAAGATGCTGCAAGCAACAGGCAGTTGCAGAATGATCATGTTAAGGCAGGTTGACTTTGCAAGATTGAAAAGGCCACATCAGAAAACCATGTGAGCAAAAGTTCCTACAAAGGGGAAAGGCCCTAGGCAATCACAAATAGAGATTGTGACTCCTGAATCCACGCTTATTATGCACCTAAACAGAAGTGACCTGATTTTCAGAAGTGTGGACTATTTGCAGATTCCAATGACATCAGTAGAATTTGTGGGTGTCCAGCTCTTCTGAAAATCAGAGCATTTTATAGGTATCTGGGAACCTGCCTGGAACATTTTGGCCCTAATCTTTTCTTGCCTTACTTCAGTGGAAGACTGACAGTCCAAATCCAGTTCAAAGATGAGTATGTTTCCTGCAAGCAGGGCCAGATTCCGTTCCCAGTGGGAAGCAGGATTGGGTTCAAATTTTGCAAAGCTGATTTTTTTTTAAGGTCACTGAGTTTAGCGAAGGGGAAAAGAGACCCTCCAAATCTGTATCACCAAACTGGGACAGAAAGGAACTGCTGGGCAACCGTATAAAGCATCTCTATACAGAAGCTTGTTTTATTTAAATGAGGCACTATAATCTGTTCAGAGGTCATTGTTTAGGGATTTCCTGAACAATGAAGAAGAATTTTTGATTCTGAAATAGAGATAATTTGTTTGACATATCCACACCATTTAGACACAAAAGGGTCTTTGTCTGATTAAGAGGACATTTGAAGCAAACACGCGAGTACACATTATGTTCTTTTTACTACTGAAAGTCTTTTTGTTTGTTTGCTTTTAAAGCAAAACCCCAAACAAATTACAATAATGTAAAGGAAGATTCTTCCAACAGAGACACTGAAATAAATCTTGTGCCTAGTAATATTTAAATCTGAATATGAGGCAAGATCCATCTAATCCAACTGCTCCTCTCACAGAGTGATTGCTAGGTGACCGGTGTGATGAACTCCTCCTCACTCTTGTCTGCTAGCACTTTGCCTGCTTGGCAGAGTAACTGTAAAACCTGCAAAATCCAGTGGGAATCAGTGAGCCAGCACAGCTATTCAACAATCTGCCTACCATCTAACTCATACCAGGGCGGGGGTAAGAGTAATTGCCTTGTAATGTCAGCACACACTCTAGGCAGACAGCCAGAACAGCAGATTACAGTGAAGGGAAATCAAATGTTTTAATATTTTGGTAGAAGCATTAACAAGCAAGAGCCATGCATGGAGGAGAAATGAATTTAGGTGTGGAATTCAATAACGCCATGATCAACCCTCTCTAAGACACTCACATGCTTGTGATTTATGTCAGACAAAAAACTTACCTGGAAATCTCCATGTCCAATTTACTGAGGGCGTAACACAGACACCCCTTGGCAAATGGTTCCCTGTTCTTTGCAAACAACTCCCACCTCAGACCTGACAAATTCATTACACTTGCAGGATACTTTTTCATAAAGAATAATGTGAGATATCTACAGAAAGCTCATAACTTCTCAAGATTCATAATCATTGCAAAATATATGTATGGGTAACATTTAAGGAACAATATATTTGTATTTAAAGTATGTTTTATGGACTTGGAGTTAAAAGTAAAGATTAGTTTGCCACATCCAGGCAAGAGGGCATTATCACCCCATCCTGTCTGGCTAATGATGCAATGCAAGTCTCAGTTGTTTGGCTTAATACATCTAGTGCAATGCTAATTAGGGCTTGTCTACACTTACAATGCTGAAGTGGCATAGTTGTAGCACTTAATACAGACACTACCTATGCTGACAGGAGGGATTCAACCAATGGCGGAGGTAATCCACCTCCATGATAGGCAGTAGCTAGGATGGAAGAATTCTTCCACTGAACTAATACTGTCTACATGGAGACTTAGATCAGTTTAATTATATTGCTCAGAGGTGTGGATTTTTCATACCCGAGTGATGTCATTAACCCAACCTAATTTTGTAGACTAGACTCAAGACTTTGAAAGGGAAATTATCGGAGGCAATGACAAACAGTTGAAACTACTTAGAAGTGTAAAAGAAACACTATAACAAATGGAGTTTCGCCCTGGCCATGAATAGAAACAAAAGACTGTTTTCAGTATACAGTGTAGTTGTGGCCATGTCGATCCTTGGATCTGTTTTCAGCATGACAGAGGCCAAAGAAAGACACTCTTCATCTATTCACTGATGAAATCCCTTGAGGCTCTGGAGGTATTCATGAACAATCAGATCCTGGTTTGTCCAGATCCAGCCAGCTCTTCAAAAGACTGATTTTGGTGGAAAATCCAGTTTATTATATTGGATAGGCAACCATTGATTAAACGTAGACACAGGTTCCTGTTTTATGATTATGTGTTGTATTGTGATCATGTTTTTCCACCACTCCCTCATTTCTAAGTCTTTTTCTTGTTTTATTATTAATCCTCACAAGTGCCGTAAGGTAGAATTGGGGTACACAACTCCTTTGGGGGCAGAGGATCTGGAAGTAGGGACTGTCAGGGACTGGATATGATAGGGGATTGATATAAAAGGACTTGGGGATTGAAATGTTAACCTGCTAGGTCAAGGAAGAGCTGGCACAAACCCAGCAGAGAGTCATTGAAAAGTTGGCAGTGCTAACACCCAACTATTACACAAAAGATTCCCTCTCACAGGAGGCAACTACAATCCTGTATATGCTGAGAAGCATCCCTGTGGGCCTTACAGATCTAGGCCCAAAATATATACATAGTAAAAAATATTCCATGGGAGACCTAGGATCACTCCAGCTTTTACAAACACCCAGACTTGGTCCTTCCTTGATGTATCCAGTCCCATATCTGCAGTCTGCCTGCAGAATCCAGATCTAAAGATCAATATGGGCGCTTCCTATTTTTGTTACTTCCATGCAAATGACAACTGCAACCAGATCCCGAACAGTGGGAACTTCCCAAACCAAAGATGTGCCGCGAGGCAAAATGTCTACCTTGCCAAGACTGAGCAAACTCAGGAAGACATTTTAAAACCAAGACAGGTTAGATAGGTATCTGGCTCTAAGTTTTACCTTCCACTTGCATATGACAGTGCAAGGTAGGCAGAGAGAGGAGCTTGTCAGCCACAGGAAATAACTCTATCTGTGAAGTGTTCTCTTTGACTCCAACCCCAGTTACTGTTTGTGTCCTGGGACAGATTTAATATCTAAATAAACCACTTTATATATATACAGTATCAGAAAACACCTTATGCAAGTTGTTAAGTCAAAAAAATTCTGACATATACAGAATACTAATAAGATTCACTAGATTAGCAGTCCCCATGGGATGAATTCCCAGATGGACTCTTTTGGGGCTCAAGTGCCCTCTCTTTTTATGGTTGACATTAAACACTTCATGCAAAAATAATGACCCCGTCTCCTTGCTCTTCCACCCCTTAAGAAATGAAAAGCAGTTTAGATCCAGGCAAGAAACGGTGTACAATTGGCATAGAGAGGAGGAGAAAGAAACCTTGCATTGGAAATGCTTTTGTACAGCTGCTCAAGGTTTTAATCATGTGAAGGTCATCCACGTAGCTGAGATTTTATTTTTATCTCTTCTCCCACATATTTAGATTTGGCTGGGAGTCCTGTCTACCTTCCCAGCTCTGCCGTGCATATTCTGAAATGAAAATGGTTATGTAAAGAAGACAAGTGAGGGAAGGCAACGAGCATAAAACACAAAGGAGCTCAACATTTCTGCCCATTTTTCTGCTCTTCCCCTGGGTGAATTCCCAGAGGACTCAAGTCTAGCTGTATGTTTGGATCTTTAGAGTGCTTTCTCAAGTACTTTCAGATAGAATGATTTCTCCTCCTGATAACTTAATTTTCATTAAATCATGGGCGTGGAGTCTGTAAATCTAAAGATAACAAAGAAAGGGAACATTTTCTAAGCAGTTGCCAGATGCATCTATCAGGGGAAGAAAACTTAAAAAAAGAAAAGGAATTTTGCTGTACAGCTTGCTTATCTCCTGATGTGAAATATTCATGAATTCTGCAGCTACTGTACAGTACATTAGATACAATCAAAAGCTCTTACAGAGAGAAGAATTCATTGAAAAGAGTCTTGTTACCTTACTATACCCCAAAGCAAATGCATGAGATCTGCATTGCAATGCATTGTTTTTCATTGCAATAACCTTACTACCCACAGTGCAGGGAGAAGAAGCAATGGCTTCCATTTTCTGTAATAATATTCTTAACAGGAGGCCACATCTATGAATCTATCTTCACGTGTCCTGTGTGTCATTAACACCAGTACTCAAAGCCTTGGCTGAAATCTTAAATCACATTTCTGACCTACTAGATAGTGGGTGCATCTTCTGTAACATTTTAAATACAACAAGAACAAAATCTCCAAAGGAAAATTAGAATACACCCAAAGGGCCTGATCAGTTCCAAGCATGCAGACTTTGCAGGATCAAACTCATCATTCTTGCTTTTGCTATTTTGAATCTGACACATGCAGAGGTTCACCAGTAAGGTTCCCCCTTGAATGCACAATGTGCCAGAGGTGCCCTAGAACATGTGTCATGTGCAGCTCTTCCCAGGGGTGCTGTGTATTCTGGGACATGGTTACAGGGAAAACAGAAAGAGAAACAGTAGGTGCCAATGAAAGGTAAAGTGATGAGAAGGAGAAAGGAGTTAACTGATTGTATCCTAAACTCCAGCAAAGATTTGTGCTTGGGCAAAGCATTGGGCTGTTCTGTTGGCTTACAAACAGATGGTAAGAAACCAGAGTACGGGTTGACTCCCTCACAGCTCTGAATTGGAGAGAGAACTACCTCCGCACAGTTTGCTCATTCTTTCCCTCTAATGCCCTCGAAGTGGTTTATGCTCAGCTGTCATGCCATTGCGTGCATCTAGGTAATGAGCAAAAGCACACATCCCAGTTTGTCCCACAGAAAATGATAGCTATACCACTGCACACACATGGTAAGTGAGAAAGAGTGTCCCTTTAGAACGTTGAAATGCACACAACCTCTCAGTCCTGGAAAGAGACATTACAAACCAAAACCCATCTTCACTTAATCTGCACGACGGTGCATTGACAACACAGCCATCCTCAGCTCCTTTCATTGCCCACTCCTAGGTCTCTGTAGACAGCAGCCTCACAGGCCAGTGGATATTTAGATTCTCTTCCACTTCCTCCCCCAACCCATGAAAAGCTAGAGAGACAGCAACTGATTTCTAGCAAATCCTCACCGTGTCTTGATCTGCGGAACGGGGTTACTGAGAGTGAAAACTGCATGAACATTTCAGGCACAAATCCCAGCCAGGCTACAGCACAACCTTCTCAGATTCGTCTAGGGTGAAATTCTGCACCACTCAAGCTTCCCGGTGTGACTGTTTATGTGCTGTGAGGGGAGTGATGCCAGTAAGCTCTCTGCACGCCACAGAGGGAGGTCTTAGTGCATGGACAGCCTGGCATGAAGGAGGTATTTGGGGAGGTGGTTCCTCAGGATACTGAGCTAGATGGACCATTAGTCTGACCCAGTATGGCCATTCTTATGTTCTTATTCAGAGTGAATGAGTAGTCCTAATTTATGATTCTCTACATAATTAATATTGAAATATAAAACATATCATTAGACACTTGAAAGTTCTGCTGTAAATGAGATTTTAGCAACTGGCTATTATTATATACAATGCAGAATTGTACACGAGCCCATTTAATGCCTCAAGAGCCAATGTAGATTCCTAAAGTGCAATACGATAGCTCCGGTTTTGCAGCACGCATCAGAGATCAAAAGACTGTTTTGAAACTGAGGCAGTGAATTAGGCCTTGTCTACTTACCTCTACCTAGCGGGGAGGGTGAACTCAAGATGCACAACTTCAGCTATGTGAATAATGTAGCTGAAGTCGACACATCTTTAGTCGACTTACCTGCCGTCCTCACGGAGGCAGCAGTCGGCGGCAGGCTCTCCCATCAACTCCAGCTTGCACCTTTTGTTGAGCTAGAGTTCCGGAGTCGACTTTGGGGACTGATTTATCCTGTCCTGACAAGACACAATAAACCGATCTCCAACAGATCGATTTCTACCCATCGATGCAGACGGTCATGTAGACAAGGCCTTAGACTTGTCCAGAGGACTGAACTAGACTTGAATGGAAGACTAGGAACTATAATGTCCTGATTTTTGCTGCTGTCAGATGCTTCCTCCTCTCTTACTAACTGCTGATTCTGAAAGCCTGTCAGGTCTTCTCTAAATTTGTGTGGCTACATAATACAGCAACACAGAGACTAGGAGTTACCACATCTGCAGCCTTCAGAAACTTAAAAGGGACCACTTTGATTTATCATGGAAAAAATCCAGGAATACCTCTTTATCTCAACATTTTATTGCTGAATTACTTTATTTAAAAACTTTCTTTGATGTGAATTTTACCATACTCTTCTCTCTCTCTCTCTTTCTCAGACACACACACACACAATCTGGCATGTAGGCCAGAACTTATATGAAGGTAGAGCTGTGTTGTTTGATTTGTATGCTACAGAATTTAAATCGAAAGTTTAGATTCATCCTAGCTCTGTAAAAAATGAATCTGTAATAGAAGAAGGAAAGCTTTAATTGTGACAAAGTATACTGACAGCACAGTAATAACCTTATCTCAATTCACCTGTGCAAAATAAGTGGTATAGCAAGCCACCAGGTGACAATTTAATTGTTATTAAACTATGCACAGGCTAATTCAAAAAATTTTAGGATGTTTCTGACAATAAAATCCTTCTTCAGCTAAACTCAATTTAAATTGAAAATAAGCACTTGTACAGCAGAACCATTGATCTAGCTGAGGGAATTTATTGTCCGAAACGTCCTAAAATTTGTTTTGAATTACCCTGTGTGCATTATGCACATTAAAATTATCATCTGAGGATTTCGTGCATATTGATGGTGCCCTGTTGTTAAGTTAACCCTTTAGGGATGAAAAATTCTTTAATGAGGCTTTCTTCCATGGGAAAATTGGTGTCCTTTTGTTGGG
Organism: Dermatemys mawii; assembly: GCA_007922305.1. NCBI lineage: Eukaryota > Metazoa > Chordata > Testudines > Dermatemydidae > Dermatemys > Dermatemys mawii. The sequence goes on along the minus strand of ML677445.1, from coordinate 3,197,246 downwards.
TTGGAGCGCTAGAGCAAAGAGTCTTGAGCCCCGTATTTATGCACGTGGATATGTACAGTGGCTATAACAGTTGTGAAAACAGCAAGGTTTTCAAAGACAGTTAGATGTCCAGTTCCCGTTGTAATTCAGTTGAACTTGAGCACCTAAATCCTTTGATAAGCCCCCACCAAGTATGGCCGCAGGCTCCTAAAGGTGAAGTAAAGCAGGGAGCTTTCTGAGAGTCTAATCCTGCAGTCTTGGCCAGGCAAAACTGCCATTGATTTCAACAGGAGCTTTACCTGAAGGGGGACAGCAGTACTGACTCCAACTGGTTTATGCCAGGGATGAATTTAGCCCAGTGTTATTGATTTTGAAATGCCTTTTCTCCATCAATTTTTTCCAGGCTTCAGGCAATATAATGTACCTGGGTGCACAGCATTATAAAAGCAAAAATCCTTGTCTAAACTGCTGCTTCGCCTAAGGTAGGCATCTATTCTGCTGTTCAGGCATATTTCTAGTGCATGCGGTTTCTTCCTCCAGTAGGTCCTAAAAAGGGTTAAAATGTCAATCCATAAAAGAACAGTCAGCTTTCATATAGAGATGTTTCACAGGGAATGGCACACAGCAATATATAAGCATCATTTTTTTTCACGGTGGGCAGGTATTGTGCAGCTTTTATAGAGACATTTTTTTTTAATTTGGACCATAAATTAAATTAAATATTTATACCAGAGCTGCCAAAAGGAAGACAAATTGTGCAAGCAAACAATTCTCTTAATAACATTCAATCTCTGTAATGCAAACTGTTGTCAAAGAGTAAGCGCAAGTTAACGTTTCCTTTAAAAAGTTTTGCTTTATGAATCCTGGCATTCAGGATGGAAGGGGCTCAAATGAAGATGTCTATATGGGGCCCAATCCTGTTCCTGCTGAAGTAAATGTGCTTTTTTTTTTCCCTGCTGGCTTCCATGGAAACAGGTCAGGTCCTTTATCTACTTGATTTTTGAAAAGTGTGTTCTTGTGGGGAAGGTCGGGGGTTGTTTTTCTGTGTTGTTTTGTGGAGATGGTAAGATAATGTTTTGCAAAATTGGTCTATGGCAGGTAGGAAAGAAATAACTGGGGGGAGTTTATATTGTATGATGAATGGATGGATTGCTACAAAAATCTGTGTGTTGTAACTTCTCAGCACATACAATCTTAATATCCTGCTGACAATGCTCTGCAACAGGAAATTATTTGGGTCGTAAACAGCTGGAAACAAATATGTGTCTATGAAAATAAGGTATTTTGAAATACATAAAAACACATGAAAAATATTAAATCTCACCCCAAGCACAACTGAAGAATAACCTCCACCTCCTGCATTTACACCCCTCCTGCCTCTTCATATAGTTGTAAGCAGTGTCAGGAATGAGATCTATTCTGACATCTGGTGGTGAATTATGGGAATTGCAGTGAGCAGTGGAAAATAACTTTGGGGCTGATCGATTTGCATAGGCACACCCACTGCACCTAGCCTGAGCTCACAGCAGCCCACATGGCCACTTTGGCTGATGTGGGAGCCCCAGTTTCTATGTTACTGGGGCAGCAATGATAAAGTGATGTTACCCTGATCATGTGAATGAAGGACTATGGACATGTACGTGGCCCTTGTTATGATGGAGGGACTCGCTATCATCTAAGTAGCACTCACTGGTCAAGAGCCACGCGCTTCAGAATGCTCTGAGATTGACAGAGAGGCTATAAGTAGATCTCTATGCTTTTTGGTGAGGGGCTTGTCTGAGGGCCCCCCCAGGCCTATTGCACCTTGCCTGTCTCCACTGTGGAATGTTAGAGCTAATTTTGATTCCCTTAGGAGTCTAGATTCAGCCTGCTAAGCTGAAGTCACTTTGGGTCTGCTGGTGTACCTGTGCCAAGGTTTCCCCCACACCCACCCTAAAAGCTGAAATCACTTAAGAACTGAAACCACTAAGCAGTGTGTTAAATAGGGGTGGGCCTAAAGGCATATTGGTGGCACCAAGCAATTTGTGCAGCTGGCAGAGCAAAGCAGTGGACTCAGCCAAGTGGTTCCTGAGTGCAGTTTGTGTGACTGGCAATGGACCCAGCCGAGTGGTTCCTGGGTGCAATTTGTGTGGCTGGCACAGCAGAGCAGTCTGTGTGTCAACTAGTGGAGCTGTTTGTGCTGCTGACGGAGTGACTGGCACTGCAGAGCTGTCCGTGTGTCGGCTACCAGGACGGCTACCAGGACGGCTAGTGGAGTGACTGGCGCTGCAGAGCAGTTTGAGTATCGGCGAGCAGAGCAAAGCGGATTGTGGTGAGGGCTGCAGCGGAACCCCACAGAGAGGCGGCGCAGTTGGCCTCGGACCACGTAAGGTGCCCTGTGCCCTACCCTCCATTTCCACCCAGGCTGGGAGGTAAGACTCTGCCGATTGACTTTTGAACTCTGCACAGACCAAGAACAGAGACTCTTGGGCTGCTGGACTTATGGGACTATTGAGAGACTTTTTGGGGCTGTGGAACTCAAGAGCCAAAGGGAAGGCCACGGCCTATTTGCTGGGAGGGGGGCTTCTGGTTCATGGTTTGGTTTATTAACCTTGTTTGTGGTGTTTCCTCAATATAATGCCACATTGTTTCTCCCTGTTATTAAAAGGCTTTGGTACACTCAGACTCTGTGCTTGTGAGAGGGGAAGTATTGTCTCTTACAAACGCCCAGAGGGGTGGCATATGGTTGTCCCAGGTCACTGGGTGGGGGCTTGAGCCGGTTTTTGTATTGTGCTATTGGAATGGAACCCCTGGATACTGAACCCGGCCCTTGTTGCTGCCAATTCTGATGGGCAGAAGGGTTACATAGTTTTAATGTTTACGGAGACTGGCATTTGGGGAAAGAAAAAAAAACCTCTCGGAAGGAGGAAACCTGTTCTAGACTTGGGTTCAACTCTCTCGCAGTTAGAGGAAGCAGTTCCCTTGGGTGATGTATTCTTGCTGAATTCTTTAGTTGGGCCAGGAACCCTGGTTGCCCGGAAGCAGATCACCTTCTCATCTCCCATTTTGATCCAATGTCTATGCCAAATGCCTGAAATCCTTGCTCAGCTTCAAATTCCCCATATTCTGTGTGGGAGAGTGGAATCCTAGTGAGGCTCAATTCAGTGTCTTGGTAAAAAGAGCAGAACCTACTTAAGCATCCTGCTGAATCGGAGCTTTTTTTACCTCAGTGGGAGAACTCACATAAATAAAGACTGCTTCGGTGTTTAACGGTTGCTGCATTGGACTCCCTACAGCTAAAAAAAAGTCTTTGGGCCTAGTACCAAAATAGCCTACCTAGGGAGGTGGTGTGGCCTTGTGGATAAGGTACCAGCTTGGGACTCAGAAGACTTGGGTTTAATTCCGCATCTACCACTGCATTATCTTGGGCATATCATGTCACCTCTCTGTGCCCCAGTTTCCCTATCAGTAAAATGAGGATAATGTTACTGACCTCCTTTGTAAAACACTTTGAGATCTATGGGCAAAAAGAGTGGGTTGCTACCATTCTTGTTACTTGACACTACGTAAGATCCAATTACAAACTTTAAAGCCCAAATTTATCCATGTGCCAATATCTGTCTCTTACTAGGGGCTTCTCTACATGGGTGTTTAGTCTGTGGCAAGCTGGGTTGTTAATTTCCCTGCTGCTCTCTAAGTGTCCATGGGGACCACGTTGCCCACACACTACAAGTTCCCTAGCACTCTTTAAACTACTCCTGTTTCAGAGTGAGGGAGCTCAAAGCAGACTGAAGAACTTGTAGTGCGTGGCAGCAGGGTCCATATGGACATTTAGTGTGCTGCAGGCTAAGGGTGGGAAGAGTAACATCCCATGTCACCACATACTAAGTGTTCATGTAGACAATCCCTGTGTGTCTGTAAAGCACTAGCACAATGAGGCCCTGATCTCAGTTGGGGCCTCTAGATACTACTGCCATACAAATACTAATAACCCCATCAAAGCCAGGTATGAAATTTCGTGCCTAGTATCTATGGAGCAGATCCTCAGCTGGTGTAAATGCTCAAAGCTCCACAAGAGAGCTATAAAAATCGACACCAGCTAAGGATCTGCTCCTCTAGTCATCTGCCCTCAAGGTCCATCTCTGTAATCTGTTGCATGACCAGATCTACCATTTCTACAATCTGTCAGCTCTGGGCTTTGCCCTGATGTTTACCGTATAAGAGTACTTTGCACAGTCTATCTGCTATAAATTATGAGCCCTGGCCCCAAGCATCATTTATAACTCACAGAATACTCCAGTCCTCTGCACACTCTGGATATACGTTTCTGTCTTTTCCACAGAAAGATATTCTCTACAGAAAATACACAATGGAATATTTCGAGCTCACGCCTGGTGCTGTAATGACAATGCAGAAAAAATCTGTCATGGCCACACAACTAGTGCTGAATGGATCTTAGCAGCGTGAGCTTCCCACAATACTCCGCCAATTTTTCCTGCAGGGGTCACCTTCAAAGTCAAAAGGGGATCTTACTCTCAAGGTCCTTGATGTTTCTGCTGAGGTTGTGAGTTCGGGTGATATTGTGTGGGAGGGAGGGGGAATGTTGTTTTGTGGAGTGGGTGTCTTCTGACTCTGATCGGCACTTCGACCACCCACTCGCTTTATATCAGCCAATGAAGGCAAAGATACTCCATTAGAAAAACACCCCAAAAAGAAAGTCTTTATATTTTAATACTATGATCTTCTTTTTTCCACAGCCATCCAGGGATATCTATTACTTTAAGGCAGGCTCCAGTAAGGTCAGCAACAGATGTATTGTTATACCAGGGTAGGCATCTGAAAATAAAATTATTGTGTGCATGTATTGAGTCGTATATCACGCTGGCTGAGAACACATCGTCTAATGATTCAATAAGTTTCAATGCTCACCCCATTTGATATCACAGGTCAATAAGTGGAGCTATTACTCACCTCTGATGTCAAATGCCTTCCCCTCTAGCAAGCAGAAAGTTTGAAGGGATTGGAAATACCATTTAGAAATTCAGTATCAAATGAAATATGTATTTTTTCCCTTCTGGCGTATTGATTTCTTCATTGACTGCAATGAGATTTGATTATCTAATCTGATTTCTGACTTGTGCGGTAGCAGTTCATAGCAGTGACATTGGGACTACTTTGCAACTCCATCTTTTATATTTTTTGCCTTTTCATAATAAAATGTATAGAACAGAACCTTTCTATTGGCTTCTTTTATGATCTCTCTCTATATATTTTGCCTTGAGGTAAATCTTGATATTGAGCTCAATGTGCATCAGCAACTGTTTTTTATCGGACAGTCAAGCAATTTTTAAAAATGGGCTGTAGAAGACAACTGAAACTCTGGTTCAGTAGAGGGAGTTCTTAAAGCTACCCAAGCCCGGAATTAGAATCTTCCTTGGCTGATTTTTATATTGCTATCAGCTCTCCAAAGGGGTCTTCTATAATGTTCTGTGTAGCTGATATTTTTATGATGACATTCTAATATTAAAAGCATATCAGATTGCTTAATCTCTGGGTTGAGGCCCCAATCCTGAACACATATCATGCAAGCTCCTGGTCAGCCCCCTAATCAGCAGCAGACCAATCTATTCTGGAGAAACTTGGCTTGGTGCATAAGGAAATAGGAGGGAAAGCCACACCTTCTGTGTAGCAGTGTGCCGCAGAGCTGCCTGTGGGTTAGCAGCTTATATAAATTATCTACCTGTCCCTCAGAAACACTGTTCTTTGCCCTAACCATAACCTCTACTGAGGCTATCCAAGAAGCAGGAGTTACTAAAACCTTATGGTTGCAGTAACATGTATATGTGGGTGCAACTGCAGTGAAGAGGAGAAGAAATGGATCAAGGAAAGAGACCTCTACGTGGTATAAAAATATCAATGCTATCTTGCAGATAGGTTGAATGCATCTTCCTGCCCCTTTCTAGACCCAAATTACCACAGCGGCAGGGAATGTCTTTCACCAATAGGCCACTTGTAATGACATCCTGGCTGAGTTCCATTTTGGAGATGTCAGTTCGGACAAGGGTCTTTGGAGCCACATAGCCAGTCCTCCGGCAAACCACTCTCCTCTGCAAAAACCGTATAGCACGAAGCATGCTTTGTGACTCCCATTATGTCATTCTCCAGTGCCTGATTGGAGAATATGCAGTATGGTATATTAGTAGGACAGTATCGCCTACATTAATACAACTCTGGGTAAGCTAGACTTGGGCTGTTGTTTTAATTCATTTTTTCTTAAATAATTTGTTCCTCAAAAACCCACACATTTATGGGGGGGGTGGGGTTTCAGTGACCCATTTTTCAGTGACCCATACATTTATGGGTCACTGAAACCCATTGGTCACAAGTCCCAGAAAGGAACAGGAACTGCATATATCCAAACCCAGATGGGTATCCAAGCCCAGAGCAAGAATGGCTGGTATACAGGGTGCTGCAGAGCTCCAGTCTGAATATGGAATAGAAGAGTGACAGAAGGTTTAATTTTGTGGAGCCAATGCATTAGAAGTGGGGAGTTTAGGAAAACTTACAGAGGCACCTTGGTGGGGAGCTTCCTTTATGAAGATCTGGAGTGTTCTGTGAAAATGCAGAGTCCAGAGAGGTCCTGCACATTTTGAACGTCTGAAGTGTTTTGCTGACACTTTGGACCCTGGAGAAATCCTAGACAGAGGGCTTGCTTCTCCTCTCTCAGTGTAATTCCACTGACTTCACTTGAATCACTTCTAATGGGCTTTACTGTTCCCATCCAGTACACCCTTTCTTGAATATGATGTGTCACACTCACTTGCTTGTTGTCTACACCTCTTTGATGCCAGCACCATGTCTTTCTGTGCTTTTAGGGAATGCTTAATATAGCCTGATCTATAGATTATGAAGAAGAATTCCCAGTTATTACTTTGAGGGTAGACAGGTTGTTGTCCCAAGATCAGGCCCAGTATTATTAATATTATTATTATATAGCTGGGAACCCCAATGTGCATGGGTGCAACACTCACACTATAGGAACTCTTTTATATTTACAAATAAATGTATTCGTACATTTAGCAAAGTCACACACACCCTCACTCAGTAAGGTAGATAGAGATACTACAGAAAGTACATCTGAACATCATCCCTTGCAGAACAATCTGAAACGTTACCCATTATTTTCCTCATCACCATCGCCTTCCTCATCTTCATCAATGGCCATCATTCTGGCCCCTCCCAAGGCCTACATCTCTCTCTCCCCCTGCCCATAGGCTTGGGTGCCACTTTTGTAATGTTACACTGATGTTACCATGTCTAATGCATATTCATGAGCGGTTTCTCCCCTCTTCCTTATTTGTATTTCCGCCCCTTACAGTTAAAGTGTCCTTTTTCTATAGGTTAGTATATTTATGATTTTAACTCATCATATTCATCGCTTTTTTATCATCTACATCACTTCGTTGCCATGGCACTCTTGTGGTCATATGTTCCATCCAAAACCTTCCAGAAGCTGGTGTTAATTCATGTTCCTCTGGTTGGCTGATATCATGGACATTATTCCCCCCTACACTCTACTTCCCATTCCCCAAAATGTATGGGTTATCTCAGTTTATCTATGCCAAAGTTCACAGGCCTCAAGCCTCATGCTAACTTCTGAAGCCAGTGTCTCACAGGATGCCGGCCAGTAGTTCTTTGCATTACTGCTGAAAAAATAAAGCAGAATATAATGCAAAGCAGTGAATATAATAGAGGTAAGCTGGCCCACTGGGCTAGTGTACCCAGTGGGGCCAACCTCTCATTGAGGTCTTTGTGATACATCACCATTTAAATAATTATAATAATCAATTACTCATCATGTAATCAGGCCAATTGAGTACATAATCCTTGCTAGTGCCCAAAGGGCTATATTCTGCTGTTATTCACACTGGCGTAAATCCACCATAAATTATTTTTTGACGTTTATGATGAATTTGAAGTTGGCTCTTGTAGCCTACAAATGTTATATGCTCTAGAGTATTCTTGTCTATGTATTACAAAGATATTTAATGAGTGCATGTTTTGAGTCAGTCTAGTACAGGACTGTAAAGAAATGCACACCCTAAACACAGTGGGTAGATCCAGATACCTATTCATCTACCAACACTTAAGAGACAGAGCATTGGCTCAGCCCTCCTGGTTGTGCTTGTCAGATGAGTTTGTCAAGTGAGTAGACACAAGCTGGTGGATCCAGAGAACAAAAGGCTTGGCCTGTTTTAAAAGAGACACTCCCTGATGCAGCGGGATACAGGTTTTGTAGGAGACGGAGATGGGTTCTCGGGCAAAAGTTGAGAGCATTAAAATGAAGAGAAACTGAGACCTGCTGGGGTGCCTGAAGCAGCGCATCTGCCTTGGTCAGTTACATAAGAAGAACTTAGGGCAAGCTAGACATTCATGTGGACCTCTTGTTGTTTTAATTATTTTCTCTGAAATAATTTGTTGCTCAATAAACAATATGTTTGTTTTAAGAGGGCTGCACCAATCACTGAAACCCCTGGTTCAAAACTCCAGAGGAGAACAAAAATCACAGATATCTGCACCCATTCAGACCTGTTGGGTAAGAATGGTCAGGACATGAGCTACTGAAACTCAGATACCAAGTGTGAGAGGAACCAGAGTAACAGATGATTCCACACAGAGAGGTAACAGGCATGGGGCCTAATATAAGAGGATGCACTTGGCGAGATCACAGTGGAGACAGGGGAAATATGACATTCTGGCTTTACACCACTGTACATGGAGCCAAATTTTATTCAGAAGAGCTTAAAGCCCAGTCATACAGAAACATTAATGTAAGAAACTTCAGTTTTCAGACATTAAAACCTGATTTAATGAGCAGCACTAGGAAGAAATAGCCAAAGCTGTCAGGAGGCAGATTGAGAGACTGAAAACTTAAGGTGTATAAATGGGTTACAAGGGATTCTTCATATCGCTATACATTAAACTCTAAGGTAACAAGACAGCTTTGAAGGATGTGTAAAAAATCACTGTAGGTGCAATCCCGAGAGTGGAGAAAAGAGAGCTGACAAAATGAAAATGGAAAGAGAAGATAGATGAGAAGATGGTGACAGGGTTTGTTTGTTTGGGGTTTTTAATAACACTTGCTTATTTATTTTACAAGTACATTGGCAATCCAGTACAGTGAATGCTAGAATCTGAATAAATCTCCAGTCATGCAAGTTTTAATTAACTTCAATTACAGCAATAATTATACATTCAGGGGAAAAAATCAACACTGAAATCAACTTTTAATAAAACAACGATCACAGAGCGGGAGGAAATGAATCTTTTTTTAAAAAAAAAAACTGCCCAAGATGCATAGCAATCTATCTGATCAATGTTTGATGATTGTCAGAAATACACAGATACATTTCCTGGCTGCATTTCATCATTAGAAATGACGCATATGCTCTCAGGAAACAATCCATCCCATTATATTAGCAGAGCCCCTTTTCAGTAACTTTTACAAATGCAATAAAGTTCACAAGATTTAAGTGGAAAAAGTCATATATTTATACTCTGATATCAGGCTTCATTTTATTTGATCTTTTTCTAAGTGTTTTTTTTTAAAAAAAACACCTTATAAATTAATTGAACCCTGCAATTCCATTCTTGTTTTTCTCCCACAATCCATATTTATATTGCAGTAATACCAAGAAGCTCCATTGTGCTAGATGATGTGCATACCTATATGGAGATATCAAATATATAATATTTACTGTTAAATAAATCATGTATGAATCATGGTCACAATCCTGTAATGCAGTGCCTGGGCGGACTACTAAGATCCCCACTGACTTTTACTAATATGTAATATATATACATGCACTTTCCTATATACATTTAATGCATTATTATACGATGCGATGTATAAATACATAGAAAGTAAAAATAAATGAATAAGCCAAATTTCTAATTTTCCTCTGGTACTACAGTACTTCCACATAGAAGATTGCCTGAATGTCAGAGATTTACAATAATAGTCTAATTGAGTCTTGAACTTTGGAATATCCTGGCTTTCGCATGTTTGACTTCTCACCCTTAACATTACATTAATGATGGTGTTTCCCCACCCTGTCCCCACCCATCAAATATTAATTGAGGTGGAGATTTTCAATAGCAGCCTAGGAGAGTTAGGTGCCAAAATCCCATTGAAACTGAATGAGATCTGGGAACCTAACTTGCTGAGACTCCTTCGAAAAGCCCAACCTCAACCTCTGAGTCAGTGACTAAGAGCAAAGCCACATTGCCTTGGTTAGATTTTTGAAAAGTCCAATCACCAGAGAGCATTAACAATCAAAGAGACTATAAACTAATATGTCGTCTGCTGCTCTTTACTTTACAGTTGTGGCTGAATGTACGCTGATAACAGCTGATATGGTAGATACCAAATACCTGAAGATGGGAGAGAATCTACTGTTAGAAAGCTAACTCATAAGGACAAAGTCAATTCCACTAAAGCCAGTGGAATTACACCAAGTAAAAAGTTTTTGCTATGTCTCCTTTATACCTCTCGTCCCCAATATTCTGTTACAGAGGTGGAGCCTGGCTGCTTTTTCCTTTCAAACAGTTATCATTTTACACCTGTTTATATTCTCAAAACTACCTCCACAAGAAAGAGGATAAAACCTTGGCACCACTGAAATCAATGGGAGTTTTACCACTGACTTGAGTAGAGTTAGTATTTCACCCTAGAAATTATGTTGTGGTTTTTTTGTGGGTTTTTTTTTTTTTTTGAATGACAGCCAAAATTCTTATTTCTAGTTCTTTCAAATCAGGAAGTCCTCATACATAGGCTTCACAGGGCCATAAAAATCATCTGTGTTCATAATACATGGAAAAACACTGGTTAAAAATATGTTGATGATTGGCTGGCTCAAGGGATTGCTAATATCACACAGAGTCTTTTGTCTGCAGAACATGGGTTCACATGTAACACAGGTTGCTATAGCGCCTGAGCATCCAGTCCTGAACTCTGCACTGGCAACATCCTATTGAAGTTAACAGGAATGTTGCATGAGTCTGGGGTCCACAATCAGATCCTCTAAGCCATTGCTAGTGAACAGATGTTCAGTTGTTTACACAAAATTAATCCATGATTTCAGTTAAGTTCTTCGGGAGCAGGTCTGATATCACAAAAATCGCCTCTGGAATTGGCACTAATTGGCATCTTTGCGGGCAACCCAGAAGCCTGTAGCACCTTGGAAGGTTGATTATTCTAGAATTGCCCCATCTCTGATAAAGCATCCGCAACATTCTGGTTTATAAGCTCAGGAACATTAGCAAAGAAGAGACTGTTCTGCAGGGCTGTGATTGCCAAGAGAAGAAGACTACAGCTGCCTTCGCAATTGTGGGCTGAAGTTTGTGTTCAGACATCTGTGAAAAGCTAAGCTCTAAATGTAAATATCATATGGCTGTTTTCTTTTCCATTTCTTAACTAAAAATATGCATTTTTCCTGGATTTCAATAAACACTGCATTTTTAATCTGCATGTACAGAGTGCAACAGAGACCAGAATTGATGAATATGAAGTAAACAAAAGGGGTTGGTTAGCAGGCATGCATACACCAGATAAGGAATTAATGATCCCAGGAAATATGGCATTTCTCCCATTAAGATTTTGAAACATGTTTTTCATTGTTCTCAACACTGCTGACATCTGAATGTAATGCCTTGCTTTCTCATCAAGGGGAAAGTGAGATTGTATTTGCTAACGAAGTAGCACACTGCATAGTGCCTAGCTGTCCAGAACATAGTCCAGACAAATGATGCAAACTCAGAAGCCCAGTATCCAAACTTATTAACCTCACTTATGACAAATGAATATGTAATTTAGGCCTTTCTTTGCTGTCATCTTCCACTAAGACTGCATTTTCTAAGTCTATGGAGACTAATCCAAACATCTGATGTTCAAAACTAGTTAGCAATTTCCATCTCATGCCAAACTTTCTGTTTCACTACATTCTCTTTAGGGTGGCCAGGGATAGCTTCTCTTCTATGAAAAATACAGTAAATTACATCTATGTGATTGTTTTATTAAAACTTAAGGGATATCATTGGAGCATTCATTAAGAACTAGTGGAACACACCATACCTACAGTGCTGCTGCTTTGCAATCTAGATAACAAAAGGCAATCTGCAGAGAGTAGAAGTGAGATTGTAATCACAGAAGATAATAATCAAATAAGACGTTTTATTACTACTACCATGCTTAAAAATACTTTAATATTATGGCTACCCTGATTGTTTGCAGGATAGTTCTGTGAGCTACCATGCTGATAACCTGGATTTCAAAGCTACTACGGGACTTCATAGTCCTGGTCTACCCTCAGAGGTGGGAAGGATCGACCTAAGATATGCAACTTTAGCTACAGGAATAGCGTAGTTGAAGTCGATGTATTTAGATCGACACCGCGGCGTTTTCATGGCATTGAGTTGATTGCTGCCGCTCCCCCGTCAACTCCACCTGCGCCTCTCACAGCAGTGAAGTTCTGAAGTCGACGGGAGAGTGCTCAGGGATCAATTTATTGCGTCTACACTAGACATGATAAATCGATCCCCGAAAGATCTATTGCTACTCGCTGATCCAGCGGGTAATGTAGACCTGGCATTAGTCTTGGGATGGCTGAGGGTAAGAGCAGGCATGACGTTCTCAGTTACTAGAATATGGGAGGGTGCAGACTGCAATGCTGCTTTGTAAGTCTTTGTCCTGATGCTCTCTATGCTTCTCATTCTCTGGGCCACTTTGTAAGAGAGCTGTCCTCATGATGGAACCCCCTCAATGCTGCTAGGGAGTACTCCAGGACCCTCTTCTGGCAACTGGATCACAGCTGGAGATGCACTATGTTACCTGTCAGAATGCAGTTGACAGCTCTGGGTACAATCACAGCATTTACACCAACAGCTCTTCTGTGACAGGAGGAGAAAAAAGGGAGTAGAGAAAGACATGATGGGGATGCTGTAAGAAGGCAGAGAGAAAGAGAAAAGATCAGCAGAGAAGAGAAAAAGGCTGAGACATAAGACTTGTGGTAGGAGTGAAAGCAAAGATTTAGAGAAAGCGTTAAGATATAAGCAAAACCATAATAGGGAGGAAACCACCACAGCCTCCAGAGCTCTGAAGATGCTTCAGAGAGATAGCCTATGATATGAAACGCTGCTTTGAGATCAAGGAAACAATGAGGAAGGAGAAAAAGGCATCCTGATCATAGAGAGAAAGGTGGTTAATTACTCAGAAGAGAATAGCTTCTGTGCTGCAAAGAGTTCTAAACCAAGAATGATATCAGCTGAAGGCCTTGTGTGATTGGAGAGATGAAATAAGGTTATTTTCCCAAGGACTCTGTTGAATGTGATGGATCTTTTTACTTTGCAGCTTTTTGTTACATTGCTCACAAACTGTACCCTCACGTTCCCTCCGAGGTGAGGCTCATCATTTAATTTCCTAACTGAAAACCAGTAAACGGGATGCCACTTACATTTTACCTTCTGCCTTTTGTGGACATAAGCTGTGGCATTCCTTCAACTTACCAACAATATTTTGCATCTCTAGCACCCTCCTTCAGAGGATCTCAAAGTGCTCTGCAAACCTTAACAGATTAAATCTCAATATACTCCTGTGAGGTGAGCAGTATAATCACCATTTTACAAACGGGGACACAGAGTAAATGCCATCCTGCGAAAGCTTATTCACAGGGGTTATCTTCACTCATCAGTTGATGTAAAGATGACTACTTACACGAATAAGGATTTGCAGGACTGGGGCTAAGTCCCTTGGCTATGATCACTAGAGCCTGGCTGAACCAAAAAAAGAAACCTCAGCCCTCTTGACTCCTCCTGTGCTTTAGGCATGAGGCCACCATTCCTCTCCTACTTTCCAAAACTATCCAGGTCAGCAGGCAATTTCACCATTGCTTTTAAAAGCAGAATCCATAAAGAAGGCGTAAAATTATAATGGAGAAAATATAAACAAAATAAAATAGTAAAATAGATTGCAATATTGTGTATGTCCTTTGCTAGCCAGATACACGCTTGCCTGATTCTTCAGTTACATATAAAAGATTAACCACTGGGAAAGTTTAAGGACCTCATGATTTTCTTTTTGGGAGGAAGTATGTCTTGCAACAACTTGTTATTCCCTGGCCAGTCATACTAGTCTGCTACAGAAGAGAGTGTCTTCCCAAGAATCATGTGGGCTTCATAGATTTCAACATGAGATGAATACAATAGATTGTCCTGATTAGAGTTGTGTGAATAATGGATTGTTCAGTTCACTATTAATTTTGAACAAGGAAAAAGATTTTCTTTCATGACAATTCAAAAATGATTTTTTAAAAAATTTTCAGTACATCAAAAAGTTTTAAAAAATCATTTCACATGGAGCAAAACCTTTCATCTAAGCCAAAATAAAATGTGTCATTTAGATTTTGAGCAATTTAAAAAAATATTTTGACTAGTTTAACTAAAATTGAAGGTGTTGAAACAAAAAAGGCATTTTGAAACAAAACAAATTTCTTTCAAAAAAGGTCAAAATGTCACATTTTGACCTTTTTGAATTTTTTGGTGGGGCGGGGAGGGGGAGTTGACATGAACAATTCTACAAAATGGTCAAACATTTTGGTGTTGCTGAATCCATATTTTTTTTTTTTTGGCCAAACAATCTTGACTGAAATTTTCACCCAGTTCCACTTATGAACAACTTTTTCCTAAGTCAATAGACAGATTGGCCTTCCCTAAATATTTCCCTCTTGCTTTTCAGTTTCTCTTATATGTTATCTTACTAGACATTATGTTTGATACACTGTGGTTGGTTGGAGTCCATCTATTAACAGATGGGCTTATCCATTGCCTTTTTTAGAAGTCGATTTTGTGATCTGTAAGCAAAAAATAAAACTCTTTTCTCCTCTGTCTCAAGACTCCCAAGGTACCAAATTAACTGGCTGCTCTTTCCCCTCCTCTAGATTAGATACTTCAGTTTACTTTTTTGGTTGGGATTCAAAATTCAGAGAGACTCTCCTTAGCTTCCTGTCAGGGAGTCTGGGGAGTACAAGCCTGCAGGAAGCAGGAGCCAAGAGGTGAGGAGCATAACTGGAAGATAGCTTCACCAGGAGTTATGAGTGAGTGAGAGTTTGTTTCCGTTTGGACTTTACGTTAACAAACTAGACCCCAAAAAGATTTTATTTGACACATGAAGTGAAATTATTGGGGATTCAAAGACTGAGAAACTGAGGCAGTGAATGGTCCTGAAGCCTGACCAGGTAGTGCCCTGTTGCAAGTTAATATAGCACCGTGCAGTGGGGTTGGAAAATAAAGGGAAAAATATATACTACTAAATAAATGCAGCTGGTAGAGCATCTCCTCTATTTGTCTGTGTATCTATTTATTTTTGGTCAAACAGTTTTGTTTCCTTCTGTGACTCTGGGAGTCCAGGTCTATTCAGAGCCATCATATGAAACTGTTTTGAGATTCCTTTAGTGGAAAGTACCAGGCTGACTATAACAGTGCTGAGGTTTCCATGTTACTGGTTCAACACTTGTGTAAAATTGGTCCCTTGTTCTGTTCTTCCTCCTTCCTTCCATTGGCAGGGGGAACACATGGAAACTTTGAAGAGTGACTCAGCAGTCCTGCGGTCTAACAGTCTAATGATACCATCAGTCCATTGTATTTCCAGTGCCAGGAGTGCCCATTTCACTATGCTTAACCTGGTGAGTACTGTTTAAATCATCCACTCCCAGTGCAGTCTACATAGTACTCATGCCTCTTGCTATGTGCAGGCCCATGGAAGGCAGGGCAATACTTCTGTTTAGATGTCATTATAAATCGATTTTTAAGAACTTACCCATCTGACAGTTTAGCTCAGTTGTTAAGGGGCAGGATTGTTCTGTACAGGCACTTATGACTGTTGCCATGCCATGGTGTGCAGGGTGATGGTACCTGATGCATCACTGCATAAGAGGGTGGTTGTAGGGTGCAGCATTTGCTCTCTTGGTCAATGGCCAGCTCTAGTGGCCAGTGCCATAGAGAAGTGGGATCATGGCCGTGTTTTTCCCCCATTCCACTCCACCCCTTCCCCCACAGCCTCACCCAACCCTGCCTCTTCCCACCCCCATTCCACCCCTTCCCCGAGCACACCTCACCATTACTCCTCCCCCGATCACAGCAGATGGGAGGGAGGAGGCAGCACTGATCAGCTGGGCCCCCAGTGACCTGGAGATGATGGGGACAAAGTGGGACTGCCGGTGGGTGCTGAGCACCCACTATTTGTTTCCCATGAGTGCTCCAACCCTGAAGCACCCATGGAGCTGGAGCCTATGGTCATTAACAGGGAGAAAACTCTGTGTTCAAAAGTGTACCGGGAGTGCATTTGTGCCCAATACCTGGATAGGGTGGAGTAAAGCACTTCAAGAAAAGCCATGTCCTCTAGTGGAAAGAGCCTTGGACTGGGACTCAGGAAACCAGGGCTGTATTCCCAGCTCTACCACTGATGACCATGGGAAAGTCATTTCACCTGTGTACCTCAGTTTTCCCATATGCAAAATATGAATAATGATTTACCTTCCTTCGTAAACCACTTTGAGACCTACTGATGGAAAGTACTACATACGAGTTATGTATGATCAATTAACTCTCACAACAGCCATTGCACTGTGATAATTAGGTTTCTTTATTGTGGATGCTTTATGTGCCAGTAGGAAGTGAGGCCATCAATCACTTCACTGGAAACTCCTAGGTTCTAAACTGGGCTGGATTCGAACCAGTGACCTGGATGTGAGAAGATCTGTTTATCAGCAACCAAGCACAGTACTGTATCCAGCCCCAGACACAGCTGTATTAATACTAGTTGTGTGTCAACATCCCAAAGTAAATTACAGAAATGCTTCTAAGAAGTTCAGATCAGGACATGTGGTGTTAATCTATGGAAAAGCCTAGTTATAAAAGGAGAGTGCTATGTGGGGACAGTACTTTATCGGTCATTATATTGGTTTATTCATTGTTACTTTTGATAATAAAACTCAATCAAAATGTTCAAAAGAGGACTTACATGCGCTAATACCAAAGCAAACAAGCTCAGCAGAACGGTTATGACATGTAACTTGTATTAATGAAATACAGAACAAACCATATGTTTACTAAAATAAAATGTTCTAATTCTTTAACTCCATAAGTTAAACTATAGAAAGCCAAGGACACAGTAGAGATTAATTAAGATTTAGCTGAAGGTCCAAATAAACCCAGATCCATGTAGTATGATCCTCTGGAAAAATGTTTCAGAGGGGTAGCCGTGTTTGTATCAGCAAAAACAACGAGGAGTCCTTGTGGCACCTTAGAGACAAACAAATTCATTTGGGCATAAGTTTTTGTGGGCTAAAACCCACTTCATCAGATGCATGGAGTGAAGAAAAAGCAGAATATGTGCTATAATATAATATATTCTACTTACTGTATTTTTCATTCCATGCATCTGATGAAGTGGGTTCTAGCCCATGAAAGCTTATGCCCAAATACATTTGTTTGTCACTAAGGTGACACAGGGACTCCTTGGGTTTTTTTCCTAGAAAAAGCGACTTTTGTAAGCTATCATTGCACAAAAGAAAACAAGGCATCTGACACTTAACACAACTAGATCCAGACAAATTGCATCCTCCATCTTGGGGTGAAAAGGAAAACCCTTTGCAAGGATTTTTAATATCTCATGAAAGCCCTGATCCTGCAAACCACTTCAGCACATCCTTAGCTTTCAGCTCATGAGTAGTCCCACTGAAGTCACTCATAAAGGCACTGTCAATGGAACTTCTGGTGATCTTAAACTTAAGCATAATTGCTTTGTTGGACAAGGGCATATAAGTGTTACCACAAGTCTAGAGGGAGGTAAATGGAGTTCCTACTGCTTAAAAAAGACACAAAAGAACATCTAGTAATCTACTCCACATCTTATAAACCTGACTTCAGTTTCAGGGAAGATACTGATGACACTCACAGAAGACAAGAGTTTACCTAACTTGTAGGCTACTTATTTTAGCTGGAGACAGCACAGATTCATAAAAGGGAGATTATGTGTGACAAATGTGCTTGAATACTTTGAGTACATTACCAAATTGGTAGGCAAGAGTGAAACCATAAATATAATGTAGCTTGATTTCAAAAGTGCTATTGATAAATTGCCATACCGAAAAGAGAGAGTAGCAATGCTGGTCTGTTGTGGATGAGTACGGACATCCATTGCAAGTGAGCTTCAGGCTAGGCAACAGAATCCCAAGGAAAGAAAAGAGGTCAGTATTGGTAAGTGATACAGGCAATGCAATGTTCTGCAGAAGATGGGTCATGGCATTAGAACCATTCTTCTTCACAGGGTGTGTGAGTGATTGATGTGTTTGTCCAGATGTTTAGAATGGACCTATCCCTGTGGTAACAGAACAAGTCAAGAAGGGTCTCATATCAAAGTAACTGCAAATGTTGTGGCATAGTTAGAAGACTGAGAGCAGATAGAGTGGAAATGGGAGGCAGCAGCAAAAGCAAAAGAATAGGAGCAAAAAAGAAACCAAAATAAGGTATCTTATATTATAAATGTACAGATCAGCAGTGAACTGGAGACAGTGTCCTTTAGTTTGTACAGATCTGTGTGTTTTCCAAGTCCATTTCTTCTCCCTGCAACACCACCCTCCACGCGGAGAACAGGTATTTTGTAGTCTAAGAAAAATGGTTTCTCACTGGGATCCAAAACCCTGGAACTCTGCTGTTCAGAGCAGGACTCAGGCCACCATTCGCAGTGTCAAACAACAACTTCAATGAACTGACAACTTAGGAACCCTAAAATACAACATTTTCCTAGGTGTCGGTACATTACATTCTATATACTACACACCCATCATCTGTATATAGCACTCCCAGAGCTCCCGCAGTAGAGGCAATGCAACCCAAGGTAGCCACAGGAAACAAATCTTTGAGGGGGAATTGCCCTGTTACTCACACTGGCTTTATGTTTGAAAGCCTCTTCTCCTCAGTCCTCGACTCTCTCCTACCTCCTGGCCAGGAGGGCAAACATGGTGGTTCCTCTTTCACTCCACAGTGGAAGGGTGTATGTTGCATATTCTTTCCATGTTTACCACTGGTTACCCACCTTCCAAATGTCTGGGGCTTGCAGGCTGGTTTCACAGTGGAGAAGAAATCAGTGATGTGGAATCTTGGCATATTCTAAATGTAACTTCTTTTCTGTATACATACACACCTCCTGGAACAGATGGGGCTACTAACAGGCAGATAGTGTCCTCTCTTACAAATCACAGCCCACCACCAATGCCCAGTTCCCAGAGAGCAACTCTGACTCAAGAATTAACTCTAATCAGAATCCAAGGCACAGAACAAACTCCTCTGGTGCTCAGACATCTCCCTCTACCGAGAACTTGGCATAGCAAGAACAGTAACCCCACAGCATGTCTTTCCATGACTAAACATTTGCTCTCACATGAAGAGAAAGAACTTGCAAGATTGTGCAATAATGCCAACTGGTGACACCTGCCATAACTCTCTCATGCCATTTATTCATCAGGCAGAGGACGGGGGATTGCTTGGCTGGATTTTCCCCCCAGAGCAGGAAAGCAGGGTGTTCACTGATCTTTGCTGGGGCTAAAAATCAGGCATCGCTAACAAAACAAAGATCAGTGAATTCAGAGTTCTGACGTAAATACAACAAAGAGTCCTGTGCACTATATAGACTAATAGATGTATTGGAGCATAAGCTTTCGTGGGTGAATACCCACTTCGTCGAATGCATGCCAAGGTAAATACAAAGTCCGTGCCAAAAATTGTGTGGGTGGGTCTCAGCCATGAATTTCAGGGGTCTAACACAAGCTGGCCCTGGTTATTCCTGGGGGTGGGCTTACAGACACGATATTCTATAAAGAACAGGCACCTTCTGAATCATCTACTGGCAAGGAAATATCAGTGTAAGACTCAAGTTTGTTTGATGAACTCCCAATGGCCACTGAAATGGTTACATCTTTCCATGATGCTCCTTATGTCTCGCATATCCACATGTGTCAAACAATGGTGGAGATTAGTAATCCCCTAACGTGGGAGGTATTTTAGAGCTGCAGGAAACACTCCTGAAAGGGAAAGAGCATGGTAGGTAGGGCAACAAGATAAACTGGCAGCTGGCACAGTTGTGCTTCAGAGCCACAATCATTATTCCATAGTATGGGCTTAATCTACCTGCCCTACCACAGCACTGAGACGGGCAGGCCTAGGACTGCTGACATTGCCATAATAGAAACTTGAGAGGATGAGAAACTGGACCCCCGCCATCCAGATCCAATGACTGTGGAATGTCCTCCCATTCCATATACACAAGAGTCCAGCTGTGACATCTTTCATGATAAGGCTAGATCTTGTGTTTTCATTTCCTTTAACATTTGTTACTGTGTAGGTGTTGAGGCAATGAATGGGAAGAGGTTTTATAGAACAACCGTTCCGGGATCTGTTGATTAGCACATCATGTTGCTGTTGAGAAAAAATTCTTGGGTTTAGTTATATTTGTATTACTGGGCTCATGAGTATTTTTAGGCATGAGCATCTTATAAGCATAAATGTATGATTCAATACCATTTTATTTTTCATATTTTACACCACAAATTAAGCTAAGTGAACCTGAAAACAAAAGCTCTAGCATGCCCGAGGCAACAAGCAGGTTTTCATTTTTGTTTAACTTCCATCTTTCCACTGTGTGGTTTTGATGGATGATATGACTAAAGAATCTGCACGAAATGCCCCATTCAGCATTTCAAATAAATTTGCAACTGCAGAAGTGCCACTATATACCCTATAGCTTCCACAGTGCTATCTCTGCTGCTCTTAATGAAAATGGCATCTTTCCTTTTGTCATTATTCATATTCAATACAGACACACAGGAGACAATCATAAAGAATTTATTAGTAGCCATCATAGTAATATGGTATCACTCTCAGGCCCCAAACAAGATTGGGCCCCATTGTGCTAGGCACTGTTTGTACATGTTAAAAGACCATTTCTTCCCCACGAGGTATAAACAGACAAGACAGAAAAAGGATGGGAGGGAAAATAGAGGTACAGAGAGGTGAAGTGACTTGGTTAAAGCAAGAACAGCAGGCCAGTAGTAAATCGAAATGTCAATCTTAGGTGTCTTGGATCCCAGTTTAGTGCCCTTTCCACTGGACTACATTGCCTCTCCAATCGGCAACATCAGAACATGCAGCAGGTGAGCCATCTTGTTGCATACTCTGAGATTTCACAGTGAAGATGCTACTAAACCACAACATTCGAACTTTATAAAGTATTTACAGTCACATTTAAAACATTCACATTTTTCTTCCTTGTCAAGCCATCAGAACTTTTGAGAAAATGTGTTCCCGCCGTAGCAATTTTTCATTGCTGAAAACATGTTGTCAAAGTTTACTTTACAGATTCTCAGTGGTAGCTATCCTGAGCGCATTTTTTATTCTAGAGCTGGGTTTACTGGGATTGATCATAGTATTTCTGGTTCTCATGGGTGATTTCAATCACCCTGATATCTGCTGGGAGAGCAATAGAGCAGTGCACAGATAATCCAGGAAGTTTTTGGAAAGTGTAAAGGACAATTTCCTGCTACAAGAGCTGGAGGAACCAACTAGGGGGAAGAGCTCTTCTTGACCTGCTGCTTACAAACAGGGAAGAATTAGTAGGGGAAGCAAAAGTGATTTTTCCAGGGATTGAAGTGAGGCTGGGAGCATGAGATGACACAAGGAAGAAAGGAGAGAACCAGAATATGGACCCTGCACTTCAGAAATGCAGACTTTTAACTCCCTCAGGGAACTGATGAGCAGGATCCCCTGAGAGAATTACATGAGGAGGAAAGGAGTCCAGGAGATCTGGATGTATTTTAAAGAATCCTTATTGAGGTTGCAGGAACAAACCATCCTGATGTGTAGAAAGAATAGTAAATATGGCAGGCGAACAGCTTGGCTTAACAGTGAAATCCTTGCTGATCTTAAACACAAAAAAGAAGCTTACAAGAAGTGGAAAATTGAACAAATGACCATGGATGAGTATAAAAATATTGCTCAGGCATGCAGGAGTTAAATCAGGAAGGCAGCTAGCAAGGGATGTTAAAAGCAACAAAAAGGGTTTCTTCGGGTACGTTAGCAACAAGAAGGTGGTCAAGGAAAGTGTGGGGCCCTTGCTGAATGAGGGAGGCAAACTAGTGACAGGGTATGTGGAAAAAGCTAATGTACTCAATGGTTTTTTTTGCCTCTGTCTTCATAAACAAGTTCAGATCCCAGGCTACTGCACTGGGCAGCACAATATGTGGGGGAGGTGGCCAGCCCTATGTGGAGGAGAGTTTGTAGGGAGGTTGTGGAATCTCCATCATTGGAGATTTTTAAGAGCAGGTTGGACAAATACCTGTCAGGGATGATCTAGAATAATACATAGTCCTGCCATGAGTGCAGGGGACTGGACTAGATGACCTCTCGAGGTCCCTTCCAGCCATATGATTCTGTGATCTGCTATACCAGATTTAGATCAAAGTGATGTTTGCGGAACAAGTCCTTATTAAACTATTACACCACCTGCTACATTTGTTATGTTGCTTCTTTGTGATGTGGAACCCACCAGTGACCATTCCACACCTAGTAGTCCTTGATATTCCTCTTTAAAGAATAACACTTCACATTGCAGTATGTCTTCTTGCTCAGTAATTCAGATTTTTACCATGTTATCTGTAGCCTACAGCTGAATCTCTAATGCCCTGCATATTGGATGGTCATTCACATCTGTGCAAAGTGAATGTAGAATGCTACCAAAGCAGAATGTGCAAGACATGTGAGAACCAGGATGAACATCACAAAAGTATAAGTTACAGGCCAGAAAATACTCCTCTAGCATTCCTCCAGTGCCAGTTGAAACCTACCATCCAATATGGAGCTCTCATGATGAACACAGTAATAAAGAATGTATCCCTGCAGACAACAAGAGTGAGATGTCTGGAGCGGGTAGCAGTATTTGGTGTAAAAACCATTTCATAGCTCTTCCTCCACTTGCACCATTTCTTTCTCCTGTCTGAATCCTAAATGATGGGGTCTAAATTGCTTGTTACCATTTAAGAAAGAGATCTTGGAATCATTGCAGATAGTTCTCTGAAAACATCCACTCAATGTGTAGCGGTAGTCAAAAAAACAAACAATGTTGAAATTATTTAAAAAGGGATAGATAATAAGACAGAAAATATCATATTGCCTCAATATAAATCCATACTCTGCCCATATCTTGAATACTGCATGCAGATGTGTTTACTCCATATCAAAAAAGATATCTTGGAAATGGAAACAGTTCAGAAAGAGGCAACAAAAATGATTAGGGGTATGGAACGGCTTCCATATGAGGAAAGGTTAATAAGACTGGGACTTTTCAGCTTGGAAAAGAGGCGACTAAGGGGGGATATGACTGAGGTCTGATAAAATCATGACAGGCATGGAGAAAGTAAATAAAGAAGTGTTATTTAGTCCTTCTCATAGCACAAGAACTAGGGGTCACCCAGTGAAATTAATACGCAGCAGGTTTAAAACAAACCAAAGGAGGTATTTCTTCACACAGTGCACAGTCAACTTGTGGAACTTTTAGCCAGAGTATGTTGTGAAGGTCATGATTATAACAGGGTTCAGAAGAGAACTAGATAAATACATGAAGGATAGGTGCATCAATGGCTACTAGCCAAGATGGACTGGGATGGTGCCCCTAGCCAGAAGCTGGGAATGAACATCCGAGAATGGATCACTCGATGATTACTTGTTCTGTTCATTCCCTCTGGGACACCTGGCATTGGCCCATCAGAAGACAGGATACCAGGCTAGATACTAGTTTGACCCAGTATGGCTTTTCTTATGTTCTTAGGAAAGCAAGAAAAAAATAGCAAGCTATTGCTCTACTCCAGTACAGCCCATAGATTAGCACCTTCTACCCCATCTCCTTTCCACTGTATTCCACCTGACTGGAATCCTTCCCACCTGCTCCACCCACTGCCTCCTTCTCTTCCCTGCAGTAGTTTAAATGCAAAAGGAAAGCCAATATGCTTTCGATAAGCCTTTGATGATATCTGTTACAATTACAAATGAACATTTTACTGTGGTAAAATGGTACAAGGCAAATCTACAGTGGGGACTTTAGAAATATCTTATCTGAAACAATTTTAGCATTTGATTCACAGTGGCTGTGAGTATGAATCCATAAGGTATTGCAGGTTCTGTTCAGCCAAATGTCCAGAAATTGTGATGTTTATTAAAATGTTAATCACATTGCTGCAAGATGTTCATTTTCTCCACACAGCCCCATTAGCTTCTCTTTGCCCATAACATCAAACCACATCTCCCCAAGAGACCCTCTACTCCCTACCTGAGTATCTGTTACTATTACCTACTATTTGCTACTGGGTATCTGTTATTATTACCCTAAAATGCACTGGGAACTTCCCCCCCGGAGTCCTGTCCTCTGGGTGCATTTCGCTACAGAAAGGCCATTGGGTCGACCGGTGAAAAGGAGTGAATGCTCAGGGTGCTTATGAAGTTATGACCTAATACCAGGAGGCAAGGAAAAATACAGAAGAGAGATTTCCTATCCCTGAAAAGACTTTCATGTTCACTATGAAGGATGGGCAAAATTTTGGACCTGTTCTTATTTTGCCAGAACAAACTTTGTTCTTTTCTATACATCAGTTGTCCCAGAGAAAGCAGCTCTATAGAATCATTTTTTTATAGATGGCTCTAGTGGGAAGTTGTGGACTGGATAATGTTTTGAAAGCTTTTGTATTCATGTCAGTTTCTGAAAGCCTTTTATTGTCCATTTCATTCAGGCGGTCGAAACTGATAGTAAAGTTTATTGGTGGTATTATGTTGTTGGAAGAAATGCTGGGCATTTGAATTAAGTTTCCTCTGTTTCATGTGCGGTCTACAGCACTGATAATCAGATGTTACTAAAATGCCATCTCTGGTGTGAATTTGTTCTCTTGGTTCAGCTTCTTACACCAGATTCAATTTCATGACTGGTAACCTTCCTAATACATTTTTATTTCAATGGTATTTTAATTTTTTGTAGTGGCAGTTGTTGCCTTTGAACAGTGATTTGGGTGTATTCTGGAGACTTCTGCTTCCTTTTGAATTTCACAAGGTTATTTAATTTTTATTTATTTATTTTTGTCATCCTGAATCCAAATGAGATTTTGGTTTAGTCTTTGCCAACAGGTCATCTGAGTTTGGAAATGCATGGTTCATAATTAGCTACTGAGTTTGTTTAGTGTTAGTCTTGCTTGAAGAATATGATCTATACCTAACTTGCTGTTAGGTTTTGGATGAATTAGAAAGTGTTTCCTCTTATGATATTGAGCCGTATGGAAGATAGACTCAGTTCCAATATGTAGGTTATGATTCAGATTAATCCACAATGTAACTTCACTGACCTGCCAAGTTTTAAATGCCACATTCACTCAAGCTAGCCCTTCTAGTCATTTTGGATTATGGAGTCCTGATATTTGAGTTTCAAATCACTTTTGACTTGCTGGGGAGAATGAGGATCTGATTGACCATGGATGCAGTACATGACGATCCCTAAGTGGGGAATATCCCCTCAGAATATGCACAGGCTTGTATGAGTGCAAAGTCCAGCTGGGTGCTGCACCAGAAACAATACAAGGCAAGTATTGGACTCTGTATATCCAGGAATGAATAAAAGAAACAAGTAAAGCAGGTAAGATAGATACACTTTTAGCTACATGACAGACTATATGCAGTAAGATATCATGGAACACTTCCACTTTTCAGAGGCATGTGCCCTGATGAAATGTTTTCATGAACAAAGTCAAGTATGCTTACCCTGTGCCAAGATCTTTCCATGCAACACAGTGTGGCACGTGAACTCTGGCCCCTTCATTGCTGCCAGAACACAGACTTGTCCCACCAGCTATTCTTTCTAAAGAGTGTCCTACCCATTGGACTGACTGGAAGATCACAGTCCATACTGTGCCCAATCCCTCTCCTTATACCACAGGAGCAGGCTCTCTTGTACAGCCCTAGACTGGCAGATAGCACTGAAACAGTCTTTGATAACATTTTGTATTGTATAGCATCCTGCAATAAAACTTTACAAGTATCTTTCAAACATCACAGCACCCTGGTAAGGCAGGTAGGGTGACCAGATGTCCCAATTTTATAGGGACAGTCCCGATTTTGGGGTCTTTTTCTTATATAGGCTCCTCTTAGCCCCCCACCCTCAGTCCAAATTTTTCAAACTTGCTGTCTGGTCACCCTAAAGGTAGGTGACATATTCATTTCATAGATGGGCACAAGGAGGCTCAGTAAGGTCCTAAGTCACGTAGTGAGACAGTGTCAGGAGTTGAACCCTGCCACTCAGACTAAACACAAGACCACACCAATCACTCTATTTTACATAAACTGTGAGTAGAAATCAGTGGCCAGATTCTCAGTTGATGTAAATCTGCATAGGCCTATTGACTTCAGCTGAGCCATACCGATTTACAGCAGCTGAGGTCCTAGCTTCAGAACTATAAATAGAACTGGTTGAAATTTTTTCAATAAACATGTTTCCTGCCTGTCCAAAAATGGGGATTCATTGAACAAATGCTTTCATGGGAAATGTAATTTTTGAACATGCTTTCTGATTTTTTTTAGTGGAAATTTCTAAAAGATACACAAACTGGAATTTAGATTTTGTTTTGGGTTTTGAAAACCATTTTTAATTGAAATGTGTCCATCTCCACCCATTTCTCAATCTCTGAATGCAACAGAAAGAATGGTGACAAGGGGCTTAGTTCTGTTTCTCCCCTGCCCACTTTCTATTTTCCTCTCTCCTATTTCTACATTATAACTTTTTAAAAGTTCCTCAACTATGCAAATGTTATGAAGTACAAAATGAAAAGAAATGAAACACTGCCAGTTTACCAATGTAAACTTCCAAAACTTGAAGAAGCTTTGAATAGTTAAAAGCAGCAGTTATCAAGTTTCATTTTGCTACTCTGTAACTTTCCTAAAGTTGAAGAAGACTTCAAAACTTACAGAGTGGAAAAACAAGGAGAAAAAACACTTGGATATTATTCATTTATTGCACATAATGCAAAAAATAGGAGAATGAAAATTCAAAAGTTTGCAATTTTGAAAATTCAAAATATTTCATGAAAAATTCAGGAAAATGATAATGCTCAATTTCAAACCTTGCAAAATTTTTAATTTTTTCTTGAAATTATTTTTTGCTTTTTGGTTTGTTTGGTTGGGTTTTTGGTTTGTTTTATGTATTTATTTTTCTGCAAGCTTTATTATTTAAACCGTAGTATTCAAATTTCTGGGAATTTCCTGCAATTAATGATCATCACCTGGGAGAAGTGGATATCTCAAAGTACAGCCAAGGCTTACTAACTTCCTGTAATTAATACCAATGAAATATTCTGCACCAAGGACATTCTTGCTAGTATAAGACACATATGGGGTTTCTTAAGGCTGATTCAATTTCAACTGCAATGTAATACAGAGTTTTTCTAGAGCATTAATGCACTGTACCTAAATCACATCAACAGACTTCTCCTCCAACAGTCTATGCACCTTACAGCTACTGTGATATGGTGCATTACCATCACCACAATTCATCTCCTGGGGATGCTACATTCAAGCAGTGGATCAGATTGTAAACTTCATATGTACAATGAGCATAGTCTCATATGGGTCGTCATCATTATGCCCTCCACCCCCCTCAGTGTATGGGCCACCAACAATAGATTGCCAGAGGATTCTGTCCTGGGCCATTCTTTCAAGTTGACTCCAGTTGTATCCCATCTTCGTGATGTCTGCCTCAAGGTCACGTTGCCAGATGTTTCTTGGACAGCCTTTCTTCCGCTTGCCTTGGGGGTTCCACCTCAGAGCCTGTCTGGTGACGTTAGTTGGCAGTTTCCACAGGGTATGTCCTATCCAGCTCCATCTTCTCTTCCGGATTTCTTTTTACATGGTCCTGACATTCCACGTACCAATGGTGGTTCTCCTGGTTGAGAGAAGGGTAGTCGGCCTAGTGGCTTCCTTGCAGCTTTCACCACCTAGCATCATGCGTCTTCGGGTAAACGAAGATCCTTCATTTTCCAGGAAGTTGGTCTCTGAATTATCTATTGCTTGCGTTTCTGTAGCGGGTAAATTTTTACAGGGTGGGGTTGCTAGCCTCACACCCAACCTTCCTCCTTTTTCATCCGGGCTTGGGACCGGCATTGGCGGAGTTTCTCATATGGGTAATGTGCCCTATACACCTGAGATTGTGCAATCTGAGTCATGATAGTCTCAACCAAACTATAAAAAGCAGAAGCTCTGCAAGCAAAGCAACTACCTACTGTATGTAGTCACTAGTGGATGCCATGTTCAGCAGATTATTTAGTGGGCAGGGGAGAATATAATTTCTGAACCTCTCTGTACATTTCAGGGCAGTATGTTATGTATTTATTCTGAGAAACTGTTCCTTCCACTTTATCTCCAATTCCTTGATGTGAAAAAATGCTGATTTTCTTTTTTTTGAAAAATCTTCATAAAAAGGCTTTTATGCTCAGAGCTACAGTAATGAAACAGAGAAAGCACGGATGGGAGGATTGTTTTGTAGTGTCCTTTTTCTGTTCTTCACCTACCAAAAGGAAAAATCGTAGAACTGAAAGGCAAACTGTTTAGCAAATAAACACTGCCCTCTGTTGGAAAAATGTCCAACCTCCACCACAGCCTTCAGCAGGTCTTCATGATAAATGCTTCCACACTAAAACGTACAATACTAAAACAGTATAATCCTAAAATACTTAAATACCAAAGTGCATTTATAAAAGGAGCTAAACTGGCTGTAAATGTCAAATTTGCAGTATAATCTACTTATAATGTTCCGTTCAGAGAAGAGGAATGTAAATAAAATAATAACCATGCTTTTCTATATAACTTGTACAGTGTAAATAATACAGTATCACAAACACAGACTTTATGAGGACAAAAGGAAAAGTGAGACATTTTATTTGATCAAAAGGCTGCTTTGTAATGCAAGATTACACAGGAAGCTGAGTGTATTGTTGAAACAGAAAAAAACGCTATTTATTTCCTTCCTCAATGGTTCTTTGGAAACCCGTCTGAATGTTAGCTCTAAATCCCTGCAGGTAGGACGTTACAAATTGTCAGCTGGATGTTAATTTGCAACCGCAAAGAAAAATGTCCAGTTTTTGTAGCTGCAATGTTTCTGAGGTGGGGAATGCTGGGATGGGCTGCACATACACTGCTGCTCATAGGGTAAACATCAAAGGAGAGAGAAAATTTAGGACAGCAAGAGAGAGACAGACAGACCTTCAGGTGGTGTAAATCAGGTCCACTGCAGCAAGGGTGTACAATCCTACACAGAAGCACTGTACAAAGCACTCCAATAGACTGGCACGCAGGTTGGGGTAATCAAAACTAAGTGATTCCATTCATTGGGTCACATCCCAGTTTGGATTATATATACAAAACCCAAAACTCTAAAAGGTTACATTGCAGCATTAAACCACAGCCCCGTTCTGGAGCTGGTGCAGAGACTCATTGCCTCAGGGGGATTTCCGTGAGGCATACCTCCTCAGAAGGCAACTACTGCATCATCCTAAAGCATGAGCTCTAATCCCAGCCCAGCCAGCAGTGAGAAGCAGCAGGTGGGCTATGGCCCTCTGTCCTCCTTCACTCTCTCCCCTCCTTACAGAGGGTAGGGTGACAGAGGCGAATTCTGTCAGGTGCTTACATGTTCTGAAACAGTTTCCTCCTTTTTGGTTCTTTCAGACAGGAGTCCTCTAGGAATATTAGCCTGTTGGTCCCATGTCTTTCTGTCTGCCTGATTTCTGTTCAAGCATGTGGTTTTAGGAGATCTATTCAGAACAGTCTATTCCCTCTTCTTCCCTTGTTGTCGGTCATAGAATAATACCCCAGAAGCGGCTGCAGTCTCAGAGCAGATACCAGGCCCAAAGAGGTAGGTTAGCAAACCTCACTTAGTCATTAATTCAAAGGTGTAAATGTAAGATGCTTCATTTCAGACTGGATTTCTGAAGGAAGCTGCAAAGAATAATTAGGAAGTCTGAAAAGAAGTTGGACTTGTGAAGACTAGCAGGCCCATTAGAGGTATGCTGTTTTCTTTAGTAGATATTCATCTACTCAGGGGATGAGGATGTGAGTCATTGGAATCACACTGCTAGAACCTGGGCAACTCTTTGGAATGATCTAGGTCACCATCTTTACAGGCCCTTCGCTAGGTCACTCATTGATAGATGGATAAGTAGATAACAAGGCCAGGAGGGACCACTGATTGTGTAGTTTGACCTCCTGTGTAGCAAAGGCTACAGTTTCCCTGATTTAAGTGCTGTTTGAACTAGAGCAGATATTTTAGAAAAAAAAAGCCTATATTTATTTTTAAAATTGCCATTAATGGAGAATCCATCCCATCACCGTTGAATTGTTCCAATGGATAATTATCCTCTCTGTTAAAAATGTGCATCTTATTTCTTCTATCTTCAACTTCCAGCCATCAGATCCTATCATATCTTTGCAAGATTATCAATTTCCCCCCAGGTAGATTTTATAAATTGTGACCAACTCACCCCTTAATCTTCTCCTGGTCAAGAGAAATAGATTGAGCTCCTTTCACTCCAAGACATGTTCTATAATCCTTCAAACATTTTTGTGGCTCTTTTCTGCTCGCTCTCCATATTATCAACATTCTTATTGAATCGTGAACACCAGAACTGGACAGAATATTCCAGTAGTGGTTACACCCATGCCAAATACAGAGATAATATAACCTCCCTACTCTGACTCAAGACTCTCTGTTTATGCATCCAATGATCACATTAGCCCTTTTGGCCACAGTGTCATATTCAGTGTTCATGTGCAGCTGATTATCCACCGTGACCCCTAAGTCCTTTTCAGAGTCACTGTTTCCCATGATAGAGTCCCCCACCCTGTAAATATTGCCTACATTCTTTGTTCCTAGAGAGATAACTTTACATTTGGCCATATTAAAATGCATACTGTTTGCTTGCACCCAGCTAGCATAACAATCTATCCAAGACTGTTCTGCAGTAGTGACCTGTCCTCTGTAATATTTTCCACTTGCCCAGTCTTTGTGTCACCTTCAAACTTGATCAGTGATGATTTTATGTTTTCTGCCAAGTTATTGATAACAATGTTAATTAGCGTATGGACAAGAACTGGTCCCTATAGGACCCCATTAGAAACACACCTGCTTGATGATGATTCCCCATTTACAGTTACATTTTGAGACCTGTCAGCCAGGATTTAGTCTATTTAATATGTGCCATGTTAATTTTGTATTGTTCTGCTTACTTAATCAAAATGTCATGCAGTACCAAGACAAATGAGTTATACAAGTCTAAGTATATTACGTCAACATTATCACCTTTACCAACCAAACTTGTAATCTATATCTTCAATTGCAGAGAGAGAAATTATGGTAATAGTGTCTATTGGACAAAATATACTGCAGAACTTGTTTTGTATATGTATCTGATATCTCTAAGCATCTCTGATCTCCTAGGGTTAAAAAAAGGAATTTTATTTTAATTACTCCCACTAGCCACAATTTCTATCTTATTTTTGAAGCTGATTGCTTAGTTGGCATTGGCTAGTCACTCAGAAGTGAGGGCTAAATTTGCTCATCCTTTCTCTTTTCATAGTTCCATCAAACTCTGTGACATTTCAGAGTTCCCTTCTGGAACTAGCCAGCAATTTTGCCATCAGTTTGGCTAAGAAAAAGGTGCCAATCCTATCAAAGCATTGCGGGGGGTGGGGGGTGGGTACTGAGTTGGTTTCTGGTTTTTAGTATCTCACTTCCCTTTGAATCCTCTCCAAAGTCACAAATGGTTGCTGGTCCATGCAGTTCTTGCCCAAAAAACATAATCACAAGACATCACAAGAACCCTTTTTAACATCTCATAAGATTGCTGCCACAGGTTATAGATTTCATTCACCATTTGATGTTTCCACCAAAATCACGCAAAATATCATTTTAATGGCACGGATATTTTCCCCTTGCTTTTCACTGACTTGACCACAAGCCATGTTGGGATCTGACAGAGTTCCTCTACATATTGGCTTTGCTATGAAAGGAAACACTGAAACTTTTATTTCCTATTTTGCTGGTGTGTGGAACAGTGGCTAAATTATTTGAGGTGCGATGGTATACTCTTGAATGTGACACTCATGTTTCTGATCCTGTGGGACAGGTGACATACGTGTAGCAGGGTGGTCTTTTACAAAACTCATTTGTTGTGGAATTGATCAGATCATCTAGACATTTGCCACATGTTCAGAGTTACTAAATAAAACTGCTTTGAGGCAGTTTGTGAGCAGTTAATATAGAAACACATAAAGGGTATTTTTTATCACCAGTCACCTTGCAGTGGTGACTCCAGGACAAAAACTTCACTCAAAACCTTCTTTCTCCTCTAAACATAAAATTTCCTTCTAAAATAGAATTGTTTTTGGCAATACTCAATCCTGCGGTGGAGACAACTTTCAGGTTTGATATCTTACAGCCCTGCTTTATACCATGGCAAAGGGAAGATTCAACCTTCCCAACAGGACACACAGAACTACCTATTTGTCCTAAAGGTCCTGAAATATCAGACTTAAAACTCATTTATAAAAATTATATTAAATCATTTTTAGTGGTTTTTAAGACTGTATTAGTCATATTTTCATCTCACACTCTGAAGTGTGTATTTCACTTACGGGATCACGGATGCTGGAGCTTCACAAGTAGAGGGATACAAAAAATAGTCTCACTTTTTTTAAAAAAAATATATATCTGTGGAGAACATTTCAAAGTTTTTTAAATAACATTGTTTTCTGGTAAATTTGTGGCATATACAGAACACTGATGGATTATATTCTATATAGATATAGATATATGCACATTAATGCCATCTATGTATTGCATACATAATACACACACTCTCTCTCTTTGTACTGTGAGATGTATAGGAAATAATTGTAAAGTAATCAAATTTTCATGTGTTGTCCTCTGACTGATTCTTGTCTCAATTTCTGTGAACTGGCCATTTGCTAGAGCTGAATGACACTCTAGGGGCATGAGTTTTCCTCACAAAATGTGCACAGAATTGTTAAACAAGGAGCTGTACAGAGAGAACACAAATTTAATCATAGAGAACTGGTAATGGTCAGCACCTGTGCTGTACTCATTTTGTGTGTTGTGGATATGCGAATGCACATTTTTCTTTTGTTTTTTGTATGCGTACTTTGTACATGTATATATGTGCCTATTTTATGAGCACAATTTAGACCCCAATATTTGGAAATATGTCCCTAATGCTGCTTTTTTATTATTATTTTTTTAAGAAACACAGGCAGGACCAGTGATGGACTGCAAAAAATTTACACTGGGCTCCCTCAAAGCTTTTCTAGCTCAGTGAAGGATTTTTATGGGTCTGTCTGGATTGTAGTCACTGGGTGGGATTTCATCTCAAGCTGACACACACAAGCTAGTTTTGAACTCACTAGCCTGAGTCCCAGAACAGTAAAGCAGCAACAGAAGTGCAGATTGTACAAGTCTGCCTGAAACCCAGGATAATTACTCATGGGGCATAGCCCAGGCTGATGTTTGTGCTGGCGTGGCTTCACTATTCTGGGACCTGAACTAGTGACATTAAAACTAGCTTAGGTATGTCATCGCAAGCTGCCATCACAACCAGTGATTGCAATCTAGACATATCTTATGATTCCAAAGGATACAATGCTGTGGGGTTCATCCCCCACATGGTTCCGGTGGAACAGTTAGTAGGGGAGTTTCCAAACTTAACGGATTCATTTTACATAAAAACATACACAAGAGAGAGAGAATGGGGCAAATCTGAAGGTCACCCAGCCGCATGGTGCAGAAATAGAACCCAGCTGATTGCTCCTTTCCTGTTCGGTTCGTATTAATTTATGTTTTCAAATCTATCTTCACAGGGAAAAGATCTTGAAATGTAGAATAAAATCCTGGCTCCATTGGAGTCAATTGCAAAGCACCCTTTGACTTCATTAGGCCAGGTTTTCACCACTACTTTTTATTAAATTGAAAGCTGAGGTTCTCCTTCCTGTCTCTCAAAAGCTAGCTCTGCTAACAAGGGGCCCCAGCAAGCCCCATCCATCCTGTCATTGAGCAAAACCATCAGAGGTTCTTTGTTTGCCTATTCTTCCTGTTAGGTTCTGGTGAGTAGAAGAAATTGTGAAAAATCAGGTATAGTTGGTGATTTTAGCAAATCCAATTTCCTAACCTCTCTAATAATGCTTTCTGCATAGAAGACATTCTAGAGAACCACCAAATATGCCATGTCTGACTCAAACATTGCTGCAAATACATTTCTGGATAAGACTCTTCCTTTCTTCCTGTCTCTGATGAGGATAATCAATATTCCCCCCCCCCCCAGACAACCTCGCAACTGGTGATAAAAGAATATAGTCTGAGCAGCCTGCTTGCATTTACTCTGCTTGAGTGTGGGTTTGCATATTTTACGCATCTCTCTGATATAGCAAGCAAGTCTGGAAGGAACAGAGAATGGTAACTAGTCAGCACCAAAGGGACATCAGTTTGTGCATTCACAGAATAACACCTCAAATCATCTCTCTGATATCTCACGTACCTCTACTGAGGTTAACGTAGTTAATAAATCCTTATTACACTATTGTAATCTGCACAGAAAATTTCTTTGGAAACAGTATGAAATCTTTGAAATGTTTCCAAGTAGCAAGAGATTAAATGGAATGGCAAGAGAATGTTGTTTTATCTTATATTTTTTCCAGGTAGATGTAAAACTGCTTAACCAGAAGCTATATCAAATCTTTTGGAGATTCTTCATATCTCACTTCAGTATTTATAATTTTGAAGACTCCATACTGTTTCTACCATTGGTTTGAGGGGGGCTGGTTGGGAATGGCAATTTTGTAGGAAAAAGAGGGATTTGGACTTTCTGTTGTCATGGTAACCCGTGTATTCAGGTTAGGAAGCTTTATTGAATGTTTTGGCTATTTCTGTATCTCTGCCTTCATTTAATAGATCTTGGTGTTCAAATATTTAATTCACCTCTCCATCTGCATTAGAGCTGTTTGCCTTTTAATATTTTTTTAAAAGCTCTGCTACCTACAGGAAGAAATTGGATAGTGAAAGGTGGTTTTCCCCTCCCCCACCAAATACTTCCTTAGACATAATACTTCATGTGCAACTTTTTCTTTTGTTCCTTAGGGACAAGGGGAGCAACATTCCCAAACAAGGTCTTCCAGCTCAAAAACTTTTCAGTTGCCAAACAGTTCTTATCTGTGGTAGCACCATATTCCCATAGCTCCTTCATGTAAGAGGCTAAATTCTGTCCTCAACTACTTATGCATAGCAAAGGTTCCATTTAACAGATGGAAAATCTTAGGGAAACAATGTCCTGCATATCAAACATGATCTGGAAGAATGAACACAGGGATAGGAATCAGAAAGGTCAGAATTCTAATCCTGGCTCCATTGCTTTCTCATGCCATAAGCAAGTTACTTCATCTTGCTAGGTCAGCTTTTCCATGTGAAAAATTTTACTCGCCTTTCCAAGAGGAGAGTGGTGAGGATTAGTGCACTGAACAGATAATGTACTAAAAAGTGCTGAAGGGCTACCCTTTCATCAGAGATCTTTAATCACAACCTCATCCTCATTTAAATCTAGTACCTACTGTACTAGAGATGCACCAGAATCAGTACCATTGCTATGATAACCCCCAGGGTTCAGAATCCAAATCTGGAAACAGATCCAAATTTCATGCCTGGCTCTTACCTCATTAATGGGCCAAGCACAAGACCCTGAAACACAACACTCCAAACTTTGTGGGCTGAAAATTATAGTTCTAGACCCAACTTTTCAAAAAGTGGCTAGTCTTGGAAGACAGTGGAGTTACACCAATTTAAACCATCTCCGAATCTGGCCCTATACTGTTCTATGCCTCCATTTCCTATCCATAAAATGGAGATAATTATATGTAGGGAGGCAGCAGGTACTAGTGGCTAGTGCCTGGGACTCAGAAGACCTATTCCCAGCTTTCCCACTAGCCTCCTGGGTGAGTCTGGACAAGTCACTTCATCTCCGTGTACAACAAGGATATTGATGTCCTTTGTAAACCACTCTGAGATCCACTCATGAGAAGCTCTATAGGGCTTTGTAAAGCACTTTGGATGAAAAGTGCCATATAAATTCTATTTATTATTCTTTGCCTTCGCAAACTAAACAATTCTCATCTTTTTAATGTTAAAACGGCATGCACACACCACCATGCCACTAACTATTTTGTTGCCCTTCCCTGGATATTTTAATCTATTTTCATTTCTTTTTTATTGATTTGAATATTTTACAATGCCCACAGATGAGTTTCAAAGGAAACATTCCCATTGATCCCCAAAGTTCAATAACATTTCTAATAACAAAACATAAATATCCCCTAAGAAGCTCCCTTTTAGGAACAAATCCCAAGATCTTCAAATGGTGTGAAAGAAAATTAAGCTTATAAAGAGTAAATTTCAATCTCCCAACTTGGATCATCAGCAGGTAATGTTATGGATTGATTCTCAGCTGATTTGCTGTGGCTCTATGGATTTTAAGGGAGTGATAAACCAGCTGAGAATCTGACCCTTATCTCTGTACAATAGTATTAAACAAAACTGGCCAATTTCAGAAGTGGGGTATGTAAGTGCAACTCCAAGTCTGGATGACTCCCAACTAGAGCTGATCTGCAAGATACTCCTTGAAATACATCTCTGATGGAAACCAGAAATATTTCTGACAAAAAAATCATAATTTCCCTATCCCCATTTTCCAACAAATTCCACTTCTGATATCTTTATCAAAAAGCACTTGAGACATTTCTTCAACAGTATGCAGGCCAGCCATCTCTCCAAAGGGATTTAAGCAGTTATTAGCTTTATTGTTCACAGTATTGCCAACTCACTTACTGTTTTTACACAAGTATAGAGTATCTCTATGATACAGATGATCCTTATCTGCATGTATTTAGTATTGCTTTCATCAGGTTCTCTCTCTGCTCTTAACTTTTAATGTACATAATATACACACAGAGAGATCATCTTCTTCATTGGCATTCACATGAGTAGCCATGTTTATGCTTGTCAATTTCTTTCTCTCTACTGCATCCTGCTGATATACACAGAGACTGATACCGCTACCATAGAATTCAATGGGAGTTTTTCTATTGACTTCTACGGTCTATTGACCACCACCATCTATTTCTTTTTTAGAGAAACTGAACCCAATAATCTTGGCACAGGCATATTAGTGATTTCTATAAATCCTCTTATAAATGCCTTTGTCCTATTTTCTTGACCACTGCAGAGTACCCAGTAACCATCTTCACTAAGCTCTCTCTCCTAGGGCACCTCAATCTGTTCCTGCAAGGATCTGAGTAATTCAGAGCCCATCAGTGAACATGATGGTGCTCAGTATTTATTATTTAGGTTTTTTCTCTGCTATTAAAAGTCCAGCTGCTTCATCCAACCATTGAATTATCTATTAGGAACAATTTCAGGTCATCAGTATGCTTTTCCAGATACAAAGGATCCCCTGTCAATATTCAGACTTGCTCAATACCCATCCCCTGTGTCTCCTGTTTCTATCAGTAACCGCTCCACTACAACTGTGTTGTGGAGTTCACCCCATTACCAGAAGGGAAATCAGACTCTTGATGGATGCAATAACAGAAAAATGAAATTCATGTGCAAGCCCATTCACGAACACTTAATTGACTAATGGGACATCAAGCTTCAAGAGAGATGCTGACAAGGGGCTGGCAGTAGAATAGGTGTGACAATCAGTGACATATCAAAGGCATGAGAGAATAAGTATTTATACATGCCGTGTCAATCATTTTCTGTAGGCCATTGCAAATGCCTATCCCTTTCAGGCAGGCGTCCAAAATATAGCAATTAATATTTTTTAAAAATGCTTCAGACATTTTGTGGAAATGAAAGTAAATCAGTGAACGACCCAATGGAAATAGGAGCATATGACACAGACATCATTAAATGTCACCATGCTGCAACAGCACATTTGGCTATTGACATCAGCACCATGGATAGCAGTTATATCCTTAAATGAAAGCAGTGATAACAGCAGACTCCAGTAGAGCTGGTTGAATAATATGTGTATGAGTTGACAAATTTTGCTTTTTTTCCCCTAAATTTACATTTTTTTCCATTATTATACAGCACGGCAAATAATTCACAAATAAATACAATTCTGTGATTTTTTAATTATTATTTGCCCTAGTCACTCAAAGAGGTGGCTAATCATAAATATGAAATAGAATTTAAATCTGAAGCAATTTTTAATTACCCAAGATGTTATTAATATAAACAAAGGGAATTTTCATTTTTTCTAAATTGCATGCAGTTTTTAATTTGACAGCATAACTTTAAACCCATGTAAAAGCAAATAATAACAAAAAAATATTTTTGTCCCTATTTATGGGGGATAGGCTGGAAATGTCATCAATGATAGATCTAGACATGAACCTACCAGTCATATCAAGTCATATGTCTAGACACTTATCCCCCATGAATGAACTCCTAAAACTGTGAAGATCCTTGGTCATTGGACTAGTTTTTTGAATGTCTCCCTCAAGCACAGTGTCACCTGATTTAACTTGTTGTGTGTCATGCTTACAAAGGTTCAATGGGAGTTCTGAGATTTAGCATTAAACTACCTGGAATGGATCACGAAACATTTTAATATGATCTTGGACCCTTTTCCTATTTGTATTCTTCTCTGTTTCATATGACATTTCACTGATGATTAAAGCAATTAGAATCTGCAAATTAATTTTATATCGGTGACAAAGAGTCCTGTGGCACCTTAAAGACTAACTAAAATTTTAGAGCATAAGCTTT
>ML677445.1:3141876-3157872 GCA_007922305.1 Dermatemys mawii | reverse complement strand
GACGAAGTGGGTATTAACCCACCAAAGCTTATGCTCTAAAATTTTAGTTAGTCTTTAAGGTGCCACAGGACTCTTTGTCACTTCTGCAATTCCAGACTAACATGGCTACCCCTCTAATTTTATATTGTGGTGATGTCTTTAGATGAGCTGGTGATTTTAACTGTCTTGTTTGGTTCTCGATCCAGAACTGTGCTTTAGTCCTGAAGATCATGTGTCTCACCATTCAAATCTAGCCTCAACCTTTCAAATCAACTTTTAAACTAGTATCAAATTAATTTAAGAAAAATAATTTTACAAACTGGGATCATCCTTTTTAGTTCATGCATAATACAGCAGAGTGAAGAACTGATTTTTCGTTTCTATGGCCAAACTAAAGAAGCTCTCCAAAAATTCATGTTAGATAAATGAAATACTGAAAACAAACAAAATTGTTTTAGATCAAGTGAAGTGTTTTGATTGAGTTAAAGACCATGCTTCTGTAACTTTCATTTCTTTGCCTATATTTTGAAACGTATCCAACATCTTCCCAATACATTTTGGTTCACACCTCACTCATCTTTGCATAGTTTGTAGTACAGAGATGTTTCATTAAGAAAAATCTTATCCAATCCTATAATCTATGATGCTAAGGTAGCTTTAGCTGTCAAGAATGTCCCCTAATCTGAACCTGGTATTATGCTGATGGCATTCTATTAACAGATAGGTTTCTTTTAATTGTGTGTTCCTTAGGTAAAACTCCTTTTAATACTGAGGAGAAACTGTCCAACACAGATGAAAACATCTTTAGATAGCAATCTAAACTACAATACCAAAAGTGATCTAACAAAACCTAGCCAACTGCATTTCCATTTTTGTACAACTGCACAAGGTAAAGTGCAAGCTTTTCTGCTATAGCATGACACTGGCTTAAATCAATACATTAACAATTCATAAAGATGGCCATTTATTTCTGTTAAAGAAACATCACAGATGTTTTCATCTGTGTTGAATAACAGATCAGAAATAAGGGAAATTATCATTCCTAAGAGTAAGAAGTGACACCTCAAAACATATATTACCTGAAGCTGACCCTTAAGGACTCTCCGTGTACAGGTTATCAAATGCAAAAAGCAAAGCAAAAGTCCAGAAACATAAAATTGTTCTTCCCAGAATTCAGTCCACTCATGTAAGCAGCAGTCATGGAAGCACTACTGGTAATTAGGGCCAGTCCATGCTGCCCTTCCTGGATGGTAAAAGAGAATAGAAAATACCTGGGTCCCTTACTAGCTGAGATTAATAGCTCTTTTGACAATGTAAATCTGCCAGTCATTCTAAAACATAAGAAGGGCCATACAGACCAACAGGTCCATCTAGCCCACTATCTTGTTTTCTGGCAGTGGCGGATGTCAGATGCTTCAAAAGGAATGAACAGAACAGGGCAATCATCAAGTGATCATAAACACTGCTCAACAAGTATCAGAGAAACCATCACTTGAAGCTAGTGACCACACACATCCTATCTTTTGTAGGCAGCTAATAGAGAAGCTAGAAAAAAATCAGTCTCCTTGGTCATCTCTCAACTCTTAGTATCCTGGACTCCTTTCACTCAGGCTCAGGGACAGATCTGAGAGTTAGAGCATGGTAGGCAAACATGCAGCATGGAATCCAATGATCACTGTTTTAATTTTGGAGACATCAGAGGACAGACAGACACAGGAGAAGTAGATGGCTTCAGAACTGAAACCAACACAAAATTGGGGGTGGATAGAACATCACAATCCAGTCACCTTAAGCTGATTTAAACATAAAAATTAAAAAATGTAAATGTAAAAAGTGGAATCTCACCCAAATTGTGCTGTTTCAATCATTATGCAAGCCCTCAGACCACAGCCACACTTTTCCTTGGTAAATTGTTCCATGATGCTGTCCAGTTCTAAACTGGCTGTCTCAGCTTTCTCCATTGCAAGGAGAGCAAGGTTACTCAGCGATGTCTGTGATAGTATTGAACACATATAATTTTTAACACCTCTTAGTGAAGTACATTCATCTATAGCTACTCCAATTGGTACAATTGGTAGGGTGAGGAAGAGTTGATGCAATATTTCCATTTTTGATAAAACATCATCAAGAGAATTTGACCCAATGAAATTCAAGTATCTCTGGACTCCAAGTGACAAACTGAATATCTGTGTGTCCTTTGTAAAATAATACATCTCAAAATGCATAATCTCGAACCAAGCATAACGAAAAATATTAGTTTAAGAACTTCCTTTGACTTTTGTAAAATTATATTTTGAAAGCATCTGCAATGGAGCCAACTTCATCGAGTAGCAATCACTTGAAATTCCTCATAGAAAACTGAATCTTGGGAGCTTCAAATCTATTTAAGCAGGAGGACTGCTTTGACTTGCTTCATTGTTGTCCATCTATGGGAGCTTGGTTTTGTTCGTTTTGAGTTCTTCTGCAGGGTCTTTGGGGTTTTTTGGTTTTAAGATTATTGATTGTATCATATCTTTGGCTCTGTTAGTTTGTTGATGATCTATAGGGCCTTCAGTTGTGCTGGTTTCAAAGACAGTTTCTCTGAAAATATCATCAACTACTACTTCAGATGCAACTTCAGAGATGCTGCACAAATTGTTTTCCTTACTTAAACCATGACACAATGACAGATTCATGCCTGCTGAATTGTAGAAAGTCAAGAACTGCATCTCTTCAAGCAGTGGGGTCAATCCAGAAGCTTACAAAAATATAGTTGCTGCTGCCTAGGATCTTTGGAGACAGTTTGTAATAAAATCTTTTTCTTCTCATTTTCTAAAAGGAGTCTGGTGATTGTATTTATGGTTTTGATTTTCAGATACTCTCCAGTATGAGAATAACTAAACTGGAAGCATGGGCCTAAATAAAGTGTATTTTTTGCTACCTAATTAATCTTTGGTTGTGGGGATGATCCTACAAAAAAGTGGATTTTTCTGTGAAGAATCTAGCAGAGATTGGCAGAACTAGCGTGGGACTGGCTGGAGAGAGTGCTGGTGGGGAGGGATGGAGAGACACTGGAGCAGGCAGATACATACTTGTTAGTGCCCTAAGGCAAGAAGATGCTATGGAGGTTATAGAAACTGACTACATTTCTCAACAGCAGGCCCTTCAGCAGTGGCTGCGATGGGGTAGGAAACTATTACTACTACCAGACACTGTGTACTGGCCATGCTCAAATGCTGTGGGTTTTTGCAAAGGCACTGCAGCACAGGTGGGAAAAGATCACCCTGGGAACTCTTTATAAATAGGGGCTGATGACCAGGAGTAGTGCTGTACACATCCAACCCATGCAACTGCATCAGCCCTGCGGTGGCAGGAGGGCCCCAGGGTGACTTCATCAGTTACTTGGGCCCTAGAATCAAGCCAGGTGGGTTAGGGTGGCAGTGGCAGAGGAATAGCTGGTGCAGCTGTTCAGAAGCCCACGAACTGGGGAGCCGTTGCAGGCCCAGGGCTGCTAGGTTGCATAAGCATGGTATAGAGACAATGTTCTCTGGAAGATGACATCATCCTGGTCACAGATAAGAGAAGTACCTCCTTAGTCTTCCTACTGGACCTCTGTGACACATAGCTAGCTGTATCACCCTGGTCACTGAGGTTGCTGCAGCACAGGAAAGACTGAAGACTTAATTGAAGTCAATTAACCAGCTTCTGTTGGGGATTACTATGGACCCTGGAATACCATTAGGTTTCCCACAGAATCCTGCCTGTGTTTTGACAGGAGTTTTGTCAATTCTGTATTAGATTCGGCAAAACATTTTGCTTTAGTGAGTCAGTATTTTCCAATTACAATATGACTTGCTGAAAAATCTCCAACCAGCTCTAATCCCTATTTTCACTGATGAGGAACTGAGGTAAAGAGAAATTAAGTGAGTTGCCTAAAGTCAGTCAGGAGGTTTGCAGTAGAGCCAGGAACTGAACCCAAGTCTCTTAAGAATCAAAGCCTGTCCAGTACTTTCACAAGACCTTTCTCTCCAAGGTGCAAAATACCCTTTTCTGCTTCTATTCTGCAGAATTATTATATAATAGCCAGTAACTGTGCTTTCCTGACTTGAGCAAGGCTGTTGGTATGATTATTTGATTAAAGAAGTCATCAGAGCTTACAGTTGAGGACTGAATGATATCTTGCACCAGCTAATGGCTATTGTCCAGTCTTCAGACTTACATACTCTTAGCATCTGTAATTGCTGAGGTATGTCTCTGATATGTGTTTTAGTGATAAGTCACTAGCTGTATAATACATTTCCAAGAAATGTATGCATGCTCTCTTTTTTCATTTTGCCTCCCCAACATTACAGGGCATTTGTCCAGTAGTAGCTTCAATTTCTTCCTTCACAAGTCAGTCACATAGCTTTTGATAGAAGCTCTCAGTGCACTTTTAAGACTATGATTCTCAGGGTATCACTATGATTAGAACTGATGATAGTGGCCATTAATGCCGTGAGATATTATGTAATCATCACATAGTCCTTGAACTTTCCCAGTTGTTGCTAGTATTTAAGCTCATAAGACTCCTCATTAATGTATGCCTCCTTTTCACAGCTAACCAGCCTTTGTGTGCACACTAACTTCAGGCTCTGACTTAGGTTGTGTCCAAGCCCTACTTCTGTCCACACATAAGTCAGTTTGATTCAGGTCACCAGGCGCTCAGGATTCTGCTGGCAGAGTGGGTCAGACCCAAAATCCCACTGAGGCTCTGGTCCAAGCCCTGTTATTTTGCATCATGGACAGAGGTCAAGCCCCAGACCTGAGTCAGGTCTGCATAGTGCAGTGTGGACTCATTACCACAACTGTGAGGTATGGGTCCAAAAACTGTAACTTCAGGTTTACAATGCAGTGTGAACACTCAAGCATGAGCTCAGAAATACCAGGTCCACAGGCCCAGATTTACAGTGCAGTTTAGACTGCTCCCTTTAACGTATTTCAGCCAAGCTGTCGTACTGTCGTAGCTTTGATGGATCTACCCCTTTTCTGCAGGCTTCCATACCACTTCTTGAAAACCAACTTCTTTGAACATTAGCACATTCCGCTGATATCCTCTCACAGGTCTGAAAAATGAATGGTTGTCTTTCCTCAACTCATTTACTATTGTTGTGTCCTTATTCCCACAACACTTCAGAACAGTCTGTTAATGTCAACCACGCATTCATCTCAGATAGCATCCAGAGTGACAATGAATAGTTGACATAATTATGTTTAAGATACAGTTCATTCTCTTTAAAAAGAAACTGGTGATCCAAACCAAATCTTAGAATCAT
Organism: Dermatemys mawii; assembly: GCA_007922305.1. NCBI lineage: Eukaryota > Metazoa > Chordata > Testudines > Dermatemydidae > Dermatemys > Dermatemys mawii. Next base: position 3,152,602 of record ML677445.1, on the reverse strand, counting down.
AGGACTGGAAAGAACCTCGAGAGGTCAGTAATGACTGGCTTTTCAAAGTTAATCTCACTGGTTTCCTATCCCTTAAAAAGAATAATATTCTCTTTGGTTCCTGGTAAATGACATATTTGCTTTCATTAAATGCCAAAGTAACAACAACAACTGGCTTTTTATCCAAGTGGGCAAATGAATTCCTGGTTTAAGCCCCAAAACACAGTGGATTGACATCAGGCATAAATTTGCCCCCAAAGGGCAAATGCTCAGGCTTACTGATTTATCCTAGTTGCTGTCAGCCCTAGGTTTTGATCCATACACTTCTTGTTCTTCCACAAACATTAAAACCTTCAGTGACACATTTCATTAAATGACATACATGGGTAACTAGTAAGGAGTCACACCTCTGCTGTCCCTTGTTTATGAAGACTGAGTGATGTTGCTTATTTTGCTTAGTGGTCTAAATAAAGGTTACAAAACTTTGGATCAGTATGACAAGACTGATGTACTGAAGAACTCCCAGATCCCAAGTCAGTCACTGTAAGCTCAATTGTTTCCTAAATTACAGCGAGTGGTACTTTGCTGCACAGATAACCTCACTGATGCCAGAGAATAATGGTGGCAGAATCTAGCCCAAAATGATTAAAGAAGAGCTAGTGAATAGGCTAGACTGACATGATTGGCACAAACTTCAGGATGATAGTCATTATGGGAAAGATAACTTACTGTACTGTATATTTGGTTAACGCCTCATTTAAACCCTAAGTCAAATGGGAAGTCTGTTCCCTCTCTCTAACATGACTGCATTAAACATTACTGACCTGTCTCTAGTTCAGTGGTCTGAAAATGCATGTTAATACCACAGGAAGTAGAACAGCCAGCAATTTGGTAAGTGGGGTGGTGTTTGCTAGGGAGTGATCCCCCAGCAGCCCACTAAGGAGCACTATGCATGATGCTGAACAATCATCACCATGAAAAAAGCCACAGAAATGGAAGCATGTAAGAATTGTTACAAACAGTAATTTGCAGAAGCTAAAATGAAACCAAAATCACAGGATTTCTTTGCCCATACTGAAGTACAGGTGTCACTTGGGACTTATGGAAACCCCTGGCGATAATTGGCTTGGGAGCTGAATAATCTTTCCAAGCAGATTTTGGATTGCAGCCTTCCCACCGACTCAAAAGATTCATTATCAGTTTAGATAACAAATTATCTTGATTGGGGCAGAAGTCCAAAAATCCCTGGGATTGATTTGTCAGAACCTGGTGATTCCTTCCCAGAAAGATTCATAAACCCTCTGAGAAGAGTTGTACAGAAAAGACGTGTGGTTTCAGACTTGTGCTGGACTTTACCCAGCACTAGACAGTGAGGAAGCAGACCCACAAATACATTCTCAGTTTTGATTAGACAAGACGTAAATGCTCTGAAATGGAAATAATATTCTCTTTGCTGGAGAGCTACACTGACAATCAGAGATTGCTTTGAAGGGAAATAAGTAACTGAGGTCCAAGTTTGATTTAATAAGAGGTTCATAAAACAATGTTAATAGAAATCTATTCTTAACAGTTCTTTAATAATTTAAAATGTCCCCTGCAGTTTTGGAAAATCAAACACATTTACACTGTGGTAGTGTGTATGAGAATCGGAGAATGAAATTGATGATAAACTAATCCATCTAATTTCACTGGTTTTTAATAACTGGAGTTGTTAATCAGCTCAGTCATCAAGACTTCAGAACAGTGCTCAGTATGCCTGAAGCAGGAGGCAAAAGTGGCCTTATGCCACATTTCAATCCCTCCATCTGATTCTGAGGTCAGTCAGCAGCTGGTTCTACACTGGCATCACTTCGCGCAACCTTAGGGGTGTTATACTTTGTCCCATTTTGTAACACCCCTACCACTGTACCAACACTTTGCCACCCAAGGATTCCTCAATGCTTGGAAAATCCTCAACTGCCATTTTCAGGCCACTTTAAATTCTCCTTTACATCACTGAAGCAGCACAAAAGGGGACTTAAGCACAGGCCAGGATCTAGTCTAATGTTAAATACAATTGTCTTCTCAAATATCCCTTTCAGCATTGTTCAAATGAATGTGCATCCCAAAGCTATCTTTCCTGCCGGAGGCTAAGGTAATCTGTTGTATTGATCACCAGAATGAATATGATTTTAAATTAATTGCACCAAATGTTGAAGTCCTTGTTAGTTTATGCTCAATTCTTAGACTAGACACCCAATGAAGAATGGATAAAAAACTGAGCAAAGACATTGCGGTTTGGTCCATGAGGACAAACATACACAAGAAGGGTCAGAGATGAAATGGAGCATTGAGCTCAGCAATAATAGTCTATCAAGGAGAGAAGACATGGAGTTTGAACTACCTTGAGTTCATCTGGTGAAGCTGATGAGCAGAACTGCCTTCCTGCATTTAAAGGCTGTGATCTCACAATGAGAGGCATGAAGGTGGATCCCTATAATCATAAGGAGGCTCACTGCCTTCAATGGAGTTAGATGTGGGCATGAAAGTCTGTCTTATATGCTTCTAATCGCAGAATCAGGACTAAAATATCTATTTAAAACTAGAAGATCCATCACTATTTTCAAGAGGTTATAAAGAAAAACTTATATGTAAGACCTAGAGAAAAAACAATATTTTATTTCCACTGTTCCTCTGCATTTAAGCAAGTGAAATGAAATATTAATTTCAAGTCCCATTAGGAATAGAGGAGGAAAGCCATGGCTGCCAAATAAGTAAGTTGTTAGGATAAGAATTCTTATTTCCAAGCTTCTGAGACCACATTACCAACAAAGGATAGGAAATAAAAATATTTAAATTATTTAGAAAGTATTTGCTACTATGCCTTCAAAGGGAGTTAAATTATGTTGTTATTAAACTCAGAGAAATGAGTCTTCCCAAAAGGACTAGATCTGTAGTTTCTCTGACTGGAGCTTTGCCAAGTAAAATTGTTCAGCCTTATGTGATTACAGCATTAAAATGCTGGGGGAGGGGATAAATTTAGCAGTAATATAAACTAAATTTGAATGAAATACTAAAAAAAAGGCAACTTATGACACAAATATGTATTTGGAATGAATATTTAACAAAAACAACTTCTTCATTTGGAACTAAATAAAAGTTTTTATAAAATTTATGTATTGGTATTTTTGAAGATGCATTCGTGCAGCAAACCTGTATACACTGATAAAAAGTTCTAGGGTTTTGTGCACATTCAGAAAAGAAGAGAAGTGTTTCCTTCAATTAATCGGTGAAGTCTGCTTCAGTACTGATTAGTTCTGCCACACAGTGGGAAATGATGAAAACTGAAGGAGTGCTGGTTACAAAGTCCTAGAAAATGAAAACGAAGCGAAGCAGAAAATTTAAAGGGCTGTTGTTTTACTTATAAAACTAAAATTCACCGGCATTTTAAAGGAACCAGTTTCATTTCACGGCTTTATCTCAGTCATCCTCTCAAAAACAAGCACCATAAGAAAACTGGCGGATGTGTAATGTAATCCATAATATCTACAAATAAATCTAGGAAAGGATATATGAGCATGCATATAAGAAACAACAAATACACTGGGCATGATTCTGCTTTCACTCACAGAGTCTTAACTGTCCTTGTCCTTTGAGATAATGAACTAGATCAGAACTAAAGCCTATTATGAGATCAGCATCTATGCAAAGAAGCATTCTGTGGTTAGCAGAGGACTTCAGCTTTCCCAGCTGTCAGCCTGTCACCTTTCACAAGTACAGCTAATAAAAGAGTAGAGAGATCAGTAAGTAAAATATGAAATGCTGTGTAAGGGGATGCAAATTAGACTCCCTCATATTACTTTAGACTCAAATGCCCATCGACCTACTTATACTTACTTTTCAGTGCAAAGCTAGAGCTACATTACAAGCCCAGGGTGTGAGTACCCTGCTTGCATATGCATCCTCATGCTAACTCTCGTTGAGCTCCTGTGAGTATAAACAGTAGCACAGCTTCAGCTGCACAGGTAGTTTCAGCAGAAGCATGACTGAACAGGGCTGAGAACACACCCACTGGTTTCAGGCAGCATGGCACCTGCACTACTGCTACCTTTGCTATTGCGCCTACACTGCTCTTTATACACGAACTAACTTGATGAAAGCTAGCACAAATACGTGTACAGAAGCAGGGGAATCACATACCCTTTTTGTAGCGTAGGCCTAGCCTGAATGTGAACAAATCTAAACGGGTGTAACTTACAGTGAAAGGAGCCATACAAATCAACCTTAATTTGACATAACGTTAATTTGACCGTCTTATGCATATGCATTATGATACAGTCTTTGCAGGATAAATGCTATTTTCCCCTTGCCTCATTCAGTGCTCAGCAAGGATGGTATTCACAGAATGAGCAGCTGTGCAATATTTTGTTTTCTTCTCATTGTTCAATGTGTGGCCCCATGCCTTATTTGCTGCGCACTATTCAAAGCCTGCTCTGAAGTCAGAATTATTCATTTCTTCGTGGGCTTTTCTATTGCAATCCATACTGTAGTATTTGAGTGTTTCTCAATATTCGCATTGGTTTTCACAACACCCCTCCGGGAGGAGGGATTATTCTGCACGTGGGGAACAAACTGATCAAGGTCAAAAGTAGAGTTAATGAAAAATACCCCATTTCCAGTCTACAAGAAATTCCAACACTTGAACATTTGTTTTTTCCCCAAATTGGCTCCCAGTCTGAGTCTCCTTTCCCAGCCAGTCTGACTCCTCCCACTCCACCCCAAATATTTTCTCTCTCCCTTTGCCCCAGATTACTTGCCCCAATTTATTTCTCCCTCGCCCCCAACCCTTCTGGGTCTAGCTGTTGTCCCCTCTGCATTTGAATTGAATAGCTTACTCATCCACGCTGCCTGGGCCTAGTGTAGGAGTCACTCAAGGTCTAGCTACACCACAAAGAAAACCCATCCCTAGCCTGTGCTAGCCAGCTCACACTCGTGGGGCTCAGGATGTGGGGACGTTTCATTGCTGTGTTGATTACTAGGATCAGGCTGGAGCCCCAGCTCTGGGACCCTCCCACCTTGCACAGTCCTAGAGCTCAGCCTCCAGCCCGAGCCTAGAAGGCGACACAGCAATGAAATAGTCCTGCAGCCGGAGTCTGAGTCAGCTGGCATGGGCCAGCTGGGGTGGGGGGTTGAGGGGTTGTTTGTTTGAGGCTCTCTGCTCTCAGATCATGTGCCTGGACATGGACCCAGCATGGCCTGCAGCAGCCTGGAGCTGCAATATCAGGGAAAGTCCTGCTCAGCCCAGGACGTGCCCAGTTTAAGTACAAGCTACCTGGAATTTAGCTGCTAAAATCAAAGACACCTCTACAAACGTGTGAACAGAGAGTTTTCAAAGCATTGTGCACTGACTAAATTTGGGTGGATTTTCATGGGAATGGCACAAGGTACATCGCTGACACAAAGGCCACCTGCCTGCCACATTTCAAGTCCCATCTCCCAAAGCCTGGTGGCTCCCCCATTGCTCAAAGAAAAGGTTGCCAGTATTTTTTAATGTGGACAAAAGAACGCACTTTTCCCCAGACACAGTCGAAGAAACAGCTGGTTGGAGAGAAGGAAAAAAAATCCCTCAGCCTCAGGCATACATCTGGGCTGTAAAATTTCAGTCCCAACAGTTACAGTTGGACAAGCTTATAAGCAACTGAAAACAGGGTCTTATAACAGAAAGTGTCAGCCCACCTTAGCTGGCAGTGTTGCCAGCCCCACCTATAGTAATGTAGAAGTGTTAGAAGATTATTTATAGACAAAAATAAAGTTGCCAAATCAATTTATGAATCTTTTGCTAAAAATCTGGAAACAGTCAGACATCTTCTAGGTGCAGCAAAATTACAATTAGCACTTTGATAATAAATAGGCAAGTTTTAAAGTGCTACGTATTAGCATTGGGATGTAATCATGAGTGAGCCACACTGCAATAGCTTAATTTTTTGTCTACCGTTCAGGAAGGAGAGGGAAGACATTCTCAGTGCCACACAGCTCTGCTCAAGGGCGGGATGACAGCATACATCTCAACAACTGGTATTTATTACCACAGGCGCTGACGCTTGGTCTTGCTTGTGGATGCTCTTCTTCATCCCCTCCTCCCCACGCGCATGATAAGCAGGGGCCATGGCCACCATGCAGGTGCCAAGGCTCTGCAGGCCCTGAGCACCCACAATTTTTTTTCCAGTAGGTGCTTGAGCATCAGAGCACCCAGAGTTAGCACCTCAGTCGTACACTACAAGCGGAAGGAGGAGGGGCTGTGATCTTTGCAGCCAGCTTGAAATTCAAGAAGTCCCCTTCCCTAAAACTAGATGAGATCAAATGCTGTCTGCCCATCTTGCATGAGAGTGCTAGGATGAAAGTAAGCAGGCGGGGGGGGAGTGCCATTACCTTAAAAAATCACCTTCATGCACTCTCTTTCTATCAAAGGTATTTATATAGCCCCTTCTCCCCTCAACATCTGCACACATCACAATTGTTAATGAATTTTCCCTCATAGAATATCAAGGTTGGAAGGCATATCAGGAGGTCATCTAGTCCAACCCCCTGCTCAAAGCAGGACCAATCCCCAGCTAAATCATCCAACACTCCTGGGATATAGAGAAGCACTATTATCCCCATTTTACAGATAAGGAATTGAGGCACAGAGAAACTTGCTCACTATTACATGGATGAACTGTAGAAACACCAGGAATTGAACCTGCTTCTCCCCCTGCCCAGACTAGCACTCAAGGCACTAGATCATCCTCTCTCATCTGCTAAAGCTGCTCACTGATGTGATGATATACTCGCTACTGCTGATAGCAACTACTGTCCATGTTGAAAACAACTCTTTTATAACCAAAATAAGAACACTTCATCATCATACCTTTTATTTGTGACTATTATAGACACCACATGAAAGTAAATCCCAGTGGGTTTTAATAGGATCTGCAGGGAGTGCAGAAGCCAATAAGTTTTTCTGCAAACTGGCCAAGAATTCACATTTTACTGCACATTAATAGACTCATAGACTTTAAGGTCAGAAGGGACCATTATGATCACCTAGTCTGACCTCCTGCACAATGCAGGCCACAGAATTTTACCCACCCATTCCTGTAATAAACCTCTCACCTATATCTGAGCTACTGAAGTCCTCAAATCTTGGTTTATTCTTTTGATTGTCACAGAGAAGTCATCTGATCGGACAGACTAGGAGCCTTCTACACACTTCACTACTTTGAATTTGGCTTTCAGTTCTTAAAAATTGGGATGTACCTTGCACACCCATCCTTCAGCTAGAATCCTGACTAATACCTATGTCAAAGCTTCTGTCTCCTTACAGAGGAAAAGAAAGGGGTCTTCATTCCTCACACCACATCCATTTGGTCATCAATGGATACATGCTAATAACTTTGATTGCATGTATATCACATTTAGATGGAAAAAGAAATTGTGGAACCTGACATCAAGAATTAGACAAATGGAATATGTGCCTGAAGTCATTCCTGTGTTAGCAAATAGAGCTCCCAAAGAGCCCCAGGGGGATATGATACTTCAGTGCAGTCCCAGCTCTGAGACTACTTTCTGCATGACCTTAGGCAAATCCCTTCATCTCCCTGTGCTTAGTTTCCCCATCTGTATATGGGGAATGATGCTCACAACATCCCCTTTGCAAAATACTTTTGCAGTTGACTTATGAAAAGTAACAGGTGGGAGATGTGTATTACCATTCATAAGCTTAATAGTGTTTTGAGTTTGATCCCATCAAAGAAGTTCAGACATAACATGATGCTTAGGAATAAGCTGGTAACTGAGAGGAGGACATCCTTCCTCCATATCAATGCCTTCCTAAGGGAAACCAGCTCAAGAAAGAGAAAGAGAGACCTATGCAAGTGTAACCCACACACTTTCTGGATGTGGTGTTTTGACTCATCTAGTAACACTGAGTCCACTTAGAGAGAGTTAAATGAGTTTGTTTAACAGCCAATTGGCGTTTAGTTCATGCAGCAGCAGCTCATGCACTAGGCTCTGGAGATCCCAAATTCAACCCCAACAACTGGGATCTGTCAGTGTTACACAAGGAAGGAATTACTGTTCCCTGCTAAAGATACAGCCTGCAGAGGTCAGATCTATATTAAAAATGTGAACAGCAGTCAGATTCCTGCCATTCTGCTTTTGCTAGAAGTAGTCCACAAAATAAAGCCATTAAGCACTGGGCTATTCAAGTTATGGAGAGGTAGCCTCGTACGCTTGGCTGTTTTTCAACAGACTCTTTTAAGAGATTGATCAGTTTGCTCTTGCCATGAAGATATTCAGTCTAGTGAGGAGAGCAGAAGTGCTACAGAACTGCTAAGTATCTCATTTTTCCAGTCTGGATCTCATGCTTATAATTGTCATGGTGTAATACTTGAACTTTCAGTTAAGTGTCGTTCTTATATTAACAAGACAATATACTGATTCAGAACAGGGATGTTAATTAATTGGGAGAATGAGAAATGAATTATGTGATAGTAATAGTGAAGACAATTTGTATTGCGGGGAAGCCAAACTTTCACTCTGTCTGGGTTCTTTCACTGAAGAATCTTGAATTAACTCTTTGGTAGCTCCTGCATGCCTAACCAGAAAAAATCCATCAAAGCTAATGTTCAGGCATATTATGTTCAAAGACTTAATAACAGGCTTTAAGTGAAGCATATAAGTTAACTAGAGAAAATGTAGTCTTGATTGTCCTAACCAGAAAATGAGATTTTGTTGGGTTTTGGATAACCAGATAAGGAAATACTGTGGATGCTGCTTGATTATTTGCCCTGAGTTTAGGAATTAAGGATCTGCATGTTTCTCCTATTCCTGGCTTCTCATCTTCCATTCATATTTATTTAGTTTCTCTCCACCATGAACAAAATGGAAGCAGGACTGAGCCCTACATCGTCAACTCTTTCTTCTTCCCTGCTCACAGACTCTTCCATCTCCTTGTTCCTTCCCAAGGCCGGCTCTAGTCACCAGCAAAGCGAGCACGTGCTTGGGGTGGCACATTTCCAGGGGCGGCATTCCGGCTCCAGCCACCCCACACAGGGGTGTCCCAAAATCCTGACTCCTCGCCACCCCACTGTGCCATCCAAAACACACCGCATCCCAGCACCAAGTTTCGCAGTTGGGGCATTGCAGAAGCCTGGCGGTGGGTGCCCGAGCACCTGGTCTCTGTCCTATAGGCTCTGTGCTGAGCGGACCGGCACTCCCTACCCAGTGGGGCTGGGTAGAGAGAAAGCTGCCTACGCCTCAGTGATCCCCAACAAGGAAGCGACCCAGCAGGAGGTGGTGGGGAGGTGCCACCACGTGCTGGCCTGAGGGCTAAGATTCTGCTCCGCGGCAGGTGGGAACCTCCCCGTTACTAGCCAAAAAAAAGGGGGCGGAGGGCACAGCCAAAAAAAATTTTGCTTGGGATGGCAAAAAACCTAGAGCTGGCCCTGTTCCTTCCCATCTCCAGATCAACTTTATTGTTTCCCTTGTGCGTGCCTGTTTCTCCTGCTGGTGGGTGCTCTGTAAATACAGCTTGTACAGCTTTGTTCCAGCATTATTCTATAGAACTTCCATTTCCACACGACTAAGAGTTAATGTTTACCCCTCACTCTGCACAGCACTGAGGATACAGTCACTGCTCACCAAAATATAAATATTAACTATTTCCATGGACAGTACTGTAGAATTGTACCCAAACAGGCCAGGATAACTGTATTCTCCAATCCAGTAACAGTGAGAGTGGATGTGTGTGCACACACACACACACACACAAACACACACATGGTCCCATGAAACATCCTGCATCTGTTTCTAACCTTGGAAGATCTAGAGCTACCGGCTGTTAAAATCATATTAAGTATGGGAAAGCTATTTATTCATGTTGAGGTAGGTCCAGAATGCACCTGTTTATATTACATATAGTCTTTTTGAGTCCTGCATGGTTGGAAACATTGGCTAAAGTTTTGTTCAGCGGAAATGAAACTGATCATGTGAGGGAGTGGCCAAGGGAAGTCAGTTAGGCATGGCTACTGGGGTAAGATGGGGCAGGATTTTTCCATGTGTGCTGATAGGCATATTCCTCAAGCAGGGACGTAACAGGGCACATTTCAAGCCCTGTTCCTCATTCTTTCCACAGATAATATGGGTAAACAAACTATGACTTGTGAACCCTAGCTTCTCCTATCCCCACCCTTAGGCCTACCCTGGACATTTCTGAGCTACTGATGAGGCAGGAGCGCATGACCGGTGGGCAAATTTATGTCTGGCTTGTGCTCACTATCCTTCTCTGTCTAGCGGCCGGCTTCCTCTCCTGGAGGAATCTAGCAATTGTGGTTTGGGTCCTGTTGCAGCATCTGTCTGAGACAGTTTCAGGGCCACTGCCAGCATGCGGCCTGACTTACTACACCTCAGCCTACGCCAGCCTTTGGCTGTCCCCATACTCACGGCTTTATTTATAAGAATGGATTGGAGGAAGTGAAAAGGTGACATGAGAGACGGTGGCCTAATCAATAGGGCCTGCAGAAAGACTTGGATGTGCTTGAACTGTGCACACACTTATTACGATTGTTATTAATTATATTACATTATTGTCTAGAGGCCCAAACCAGGATCAGAGGCACGTTGTGCTAAGTGCTGGAGAACTGAACCAGGTCTCCCAAGTCCCAATCCTTTTTTATTTATATCACACACACACACACACACACACACACACACACACACACACACACAC